>VJOZ01016900.1:253-15588 GCA_009801055.1 Stichopus horrens | reverse complement strand
TAAGTGTGAACAAGCAGTTGTTTGTTAAAGGTATCATTGGTTTTTGTCATGAACTAATTGCATTTTTATTTTATTTTCATCAGAGGTGGACTGCTTGCACAGACCACCGCTTGACCAGTGTCTCACCTCTTCCACCACTTCGATCATGTTGCAGCATTATTTTGTACAGAATTTAAAAATAAACTCACACTGAAGTCAAACAAATAACAACGTTGTTCATCCTGCCTAGCCCCATTTGTCCCATATCTCTCACACAACATCACACTTCCTTACAGCAGGTGATAAGTTTCACCAAAGCAACTGAGCAACTATCCTATAGTATCAACAACTCCAAGTTTTACATCATTGTTCCTAACTGTGTGATACATACACACCCACAAGTAAATATCTCTCTACTTGCAAGTATTACTATCATTATTTATAAGTTACAAATGAAATATGAAAATATCTACTCCTTGTTCATTTTGCATCTGTGAAGCAAAAAAAAAAAAGGAATAAGATCTGATACTTAAGTTTGACGGTCCAAAAAGAAAATCCTCTTCTCTGCTCTCTACCTAAAGATGAGGTATCAAATCTATTAACTGTGAGAATTTGAGAATTTTTTACCTTCATATTTTTCCATGACTTGGGGGGATCTCCTCAATGCCACTGAAGAGACATTACCCCCATTTGTAGGTTTTTAAATTCCTGCAAAATTGCAAGAGCCATGCTGATATGAGAACCCTTTGGCTGTAGCATATTACCTGACAAGCTTTGTTTTTGTATGATCATCAGCAAAGAACTGGGTAATGTGTATATGCACGATTGCACCTGGCAACTTCATTCCACTTGGCAGATAATTTATTTCTGATATCTAAATTATTGATACTGAGCAGTGAATGAGTGAGCAGGTCTACTGGTTCGTAAACAATTCATTAGTGACAACTGCATAGACATCGACGTAATTATGCATGACTATGAAATTGAAATGACGTTATGCATACTTGTTGATCTGTTTCATTATAATTGATGAACAAAGCATTGACAGAGATGACGCTCTGGTCCATACTCAAGTTAAAGCACATCGTCCGAACTGGTTCTCCAAAACTCACTGGTTTGGTCAGTCTAAAGTGATGCAAGTTATTTGCTTGCAAAACCACACTTTTAACAATTTATTCCCAATGCAACTGGTGCATGTTTGCAGTGCTGCGTACTCATTGAACACCACAGCCACTAGCGGCTCACCCCAGATACTCCTCGCCACGAAAATACCGATCAGAAATCCAAAACTGACTTCTCTACGTCAGTCAACACAAAGTACATTTTGAATCCATTTTTTATGCAGTGATTTAATCTCTGCCATTGTGAACATGAATTCAACAAAGATGTCCACTGATGGATGGATGGATGGATGGTTAGACAGATGGACAGACTTGCAGACCAAAAGAGACAGACACATAGAGCTTGACAGACAAATAAAGCCAGACAGACAGAGCCAGAAGGATGTACATACAAAAGAGACAGACAAAAAGAGCCACACAAATGTACAAAAGAGACAAACAGGTGAAAAGAGAAGACAGATGAAAGACATATGTTTACAAATAGACAGACACAAAATAAAGACTAATGACAAAAGAGAGACAGAGACAAACATACACAAAAAGAGAGACAGAGGCAGACAGATAAAAAGGGACATGTGCACAGACATACACGACTGTGAATTAAGGCATTTATACCAACCATTCACTTGCTAGTTAATACGACAAAAAACAATTCTATTGAATCCAGAGTGAGCAGAATCATGTTCTTACTTGGTATAAATGTAATGAAGTACCATTCACAAAACAAAACGGCTGCTCTTCCTCGTAAATCCACGATCTGTACTTCAAGATACAACTTTAATCTTCTGATGAACAAGGCTTTGGAAAGGACATCGATGAAGATTTTAAGGACACTAATGCAACTATTTACTTAACACCACTAGATCACTAGAACTTAATCTTGAGATGGCACAAAAAGGTTACATCTACACTGGCCAAAAAGTGCCCAATGAGAAACAGAAGTGCACTGTATGTGTCTGAGGCTGGTATTCAATGATCCACTAAAGCACTATGCAAATACTGACTTGATTGGGGGAATATGGCATTTACACCAGCCCTCTCAACTGACCCTCAGTTTGTGGGTTTGCTGACTCTCTTATAAACCTGTGCTTCAAATTTCCACAGAAAGCCACATAGACATTCACTGATGTGACTTTTTCACAATTTTATTTTCAATACAGAGTAGATGAATTCTATGGAAACATTGTGCATGTTTGAAAAAACAGAACTATGCCTGGTAATATGTTAACTGATCTCTTTTAGTAGAACTTAAGGCTTGTATGAGGGCAGTTAGTTGTGAGAAAGTTTTTATGTACCTATTCTATTAAAGTGAGCCATTTTCATCGAAATAAAATTAGAGCCTGCATATTGGGAAGATTATGAGCTTGAAATCTACAACACAGAGAATCTGTAATTCAGACATGTTTCAGTTGAATGCAAAATGCATTTTATCATCAACTTTTTTCTTTTTTTTTTTGCAGGTACCCCACTAAGACCTCAAATATAAACCCTGTTTTTGGCTAATCAAAGAAAACCTCTGCTATCAAAACACTTTCACTTTCTTCTTGTACCTAACCTACACGAAAAAGATGATTGCGGCTTGCTTGAATGGACGCTGCACACAAGGTACGATTACATTCTCATAACCATCAATCCAACATGACTATTGTCAAGAGTTATGTTAAAATATTATTAATGAGAGTAAAATACAGGATAGAGGATGAAAAGAATGCTGACAGAGAGGATACTACAGGACAGAAGACGAAAAGAATGCTGACAGCAGCCAAGACCAAAATCCTTCATTTTAAATTGCCCTCCTATTACTAGCAGACGTTCTTCATGTCTCATAGGTGTTGTCAAGATGCTTGTCACGACGGCATCGAAAAATGAAAAACAAAGTATCCCGATAAATCTGTAGCCCCAAAATGCAACATTATCCCAGGGTAAGACATCTTCTTTTCACCTCATTTCCATTCAGTTTTGCTACTTTGAAAAGCAACACTCACCCACCTGAAAGAAAAGAAATATGACCCTGCTATGGAAAGTGTCAATAAACAAAGTCTTCTTACTGCAGCTACAAATATCATCAAATATTTGTGATTTACAGGTCGTCTTCTTTTTAAAGTGCTGCAATTTTTGAGAACAGTCAGCAGAATTGCTACGTTGAAAGCTCCCCAGAGGGAAAATGGTTTCAAGGAAAACAATTCAAAATGAAGATAATTCTTGACAGGCCCCATCAATAATTAAGGGAAAACCTGTTCAAATTCTCCCACATCAAGTTACTAATTTGGAGATCTCATCGGAATAAACGGGGAAAGGTGCGCCGCTCTGTCGCTGATAGTGATGATGATTATTAACAACTGCACTCTTGGGGACCAAAGACCAGAAATGGATGCAGAAATTTTAATGATCTCACAGGCAGTCAACTTATGTTGGCGAGTCCACGGATGTCACACACGTGTGGGTGTGGAATTTAATGGTTCCTGAATTACAGCACAACCACTCAATAATAATAAAGCATGTGCACCTCTTTTTTATTTTTCCTATTCGAAGAATCAAACAACAATTTCTTACCACGCTCAACAAATATTATGTCATGTTTACGACATCCGATCAAGTCAGCAATGCACAGTCAGCCCACTTTCAAAGTTTATTGACAAGTGTTTCTGCCACATTCTGTAGCTTGTTGATAAACAAACAGAACATCTCTGTCACCATAAAAATTTTGCAGGTAAACAAAGAGATCATTCCTGTCACTTTCAAACTTCACTGGAAGCAAACAGAAACAGTTCCATCACCATCAAAGTTTAAGAGAACATTTTGTCACTTGTGAAATTTGCTTATAATCAAATAGGTGCAAATGACATCAGAGAAGGATCGAAAGGAAATGAAAAGTAGACAAACACTAAAACAATTCATTTCAAATTGTGATGAGTCAAGAACTGAATTCAACTCTTTTAGGAGAAAGTACTAACAACAAAGAATATTTAAATACTTTCCTAACCGAGCAGGATTTTGTAGGGGAGGTGAGAATCACTTTTAGGGGGTAGTCGCTATTTCAGGCAGTCGCAATATTAGTAGTGGGGGAGGTTGGCTCCAAAAACCTGTGCAGAAAATGCCAAAATCATGGCTCACTGTTCTTAACCTACATAAATATTGAAAATTTTCAAATTGACCTTAGTACACTGCCACATATTTAGGAGTTGAAGAACTTCAGGGCTTTTGTTGGCTTAGGAATCCTTCCTTAATTCAATTCCGCTGAAATTTTTCACATAGGAAGTTCTGCCACCTTCCCTTGCCTTTGTCTACCTTCCACTACATTTACATCTACAGTCTGATAAGCTTGTATGCTACATCATTTGCAACCATCCAGTGCACACCATTTGTCATGCTAATCAGGTTGGAAATTTTCTTAGAAACACACATTTCTACTGAGACAGTACAAAAACACTGACAACTGCAAGCCTAGGCAGACAAGACGGAGACTGCAATCAATGAAAAACAATGATAGAAATTTTCCTTAAACTCCACACTCCTGGCATGCAAGGAAGGCAGGATGATAAGGCGGAATAAAGTATGATAAATTTGACCAGGGAGGTGCCAGAAGTAGTGTTAGAAATGTCACCAGTACTCTTGGCACAGTTGATGGGAGTGAAATTGTTGTGCTGAGACAAGTCAGTGAGAAGTGGAGGAAATAAAATGTTATTTTTCATGTAGCTCCATAGGATCAAATTATGTAACAGGAAAAAGAAGAATGCTGGGACCATTTCTCCGTGCTGGTTCTAGAACACTAGTTTGTGTAAATCGCTGTTTCATGAATGTTTTATTCTTCCATCTGGGCCAAGGATTTACACTGCATGCTTTCTGTGATCATTTTTGATATTTTTTTTTTCCCCTTATCTTTCTCAGTATTCCTTGCTAGAGAATAATGAGGCAAAACAGAAGAACAAGTACATATCACCACTTTGTAATTGTTCACCATAACTTTATTTTCACACCTGCTGTTGCATACACCGATTCAACCTGTGAAAACAGGCAAAGGTCCATGGTCACCATGACAACATGTTTTATATGAGTGATGGAGACTGGGATCGGTCAGTGCACCTATGAGAATGTTCCTTATATCATCACAATCACCCCACGTGTTACCATGACAACATACTCAGCAATCTATCCTTTCTATGAAGTTGCGTGTCTGTTATGGTGCTTCTCGGGTGAAAGCTGTGCAGATCTGGTCAAATGAAACTACAAAAACTATGTGTGCTTTACGTCCCAGTTGGCTACATTAACAACCTCATGACACACTAATAATACTGGCCACCTTAAGGACAATTTATTCCCTGAACAGCATGACAGAAACAAAATAATGAAATTCTCCAAAGCAAGGAATGATAGATAACAAGTCAAGCTGCCTTTTCCCCTTTCAACTCGCTTTTTCTAATAGTGTGTTTACAGGACAGCCAAGGGGAAAACTGAACACCATAATTTATTCCTATCCATATGCAACTGGGTCGATAACCACTGAAATGGTAGCATGAGGCCACCGCGCTGTATAGGGATTAACTTTTGAAGCATTGTGCATCAATGAAAGACAGCAATGCTGAGCCACGTGGATGCGCTGCATCGATAGATGCTTGGAGGTCTTGGGTAAATTGCAACATTCTTAATTTCTCAAGTTGATTCATGTTTCCAATAAATCTAATAAAGTTTGCAGATCAATGCATATTCACCCAGTTTCAAACATGCACATTTCTTTGTAAATATATTCTTTGCTCTGACTATTGTAACAATAACTGTCCTCCAAATGGTGGGTTACTATTTACTTGTTTGTTGAAAAAAAAGTGCAGTAGGAACAGTACTGAGAATGAACCCAATTCCTTAAAAAGGTTACTGTCTTTGACATAGTATAAGATAAATTTAGTGTAGGCTTCCAATTAAGGTTTATTTATTCTTTAACTTTAAAATGTGCTTTCTGACACATCTTACCCTTACACAAAGAAAAATACAGAAATGAATTGAACTATGACCAGCGTTAAAGAGCAAGATGAAGACTAAAATTATCTTTGAGAGCAATGCCACATGGCAGGGGCATACAAAATAGCACTTCCCTCTTTGAGTATCACTCTTTGTTCCCTCCCCCCCACCATAAATCATGTCTCAGCACAACAACTGCACTTTTATCTACCAACCTAAAGCTACTGGTAAACCTTTTAGTACTGCCAATATATTCCTCTCTGGTTCAATTCTGGAGAATCTCCCCCCTTCTCATATTGCCACTCAAAGTGATGTTTCCTTGCTTTTCCATCTCTTCAGTACTCTTTCTCATCAGGTAATATTTCAAAGGGCATAAACTACCCCTGTAACATGGCTATTGACTTGTCTATCCATGTTGTCGCTAACCACAAAAAAGGTAAAATACAACGCTCATTACTGCGCCTCCTTAGTTCGTGGCTGCATTCGAAAACAATGAACAAATTACATTTCGCAAGTGGCGATGTAACCGCAGTTACCATGGCAATTACAAAAT
The DNA here is from genome assembly GCA_009801055.1 of Stichopus horrens. Classification (NCBI taxonomy): domain Eukaryota; kingdom Metazoa; phylum Echinodermata; class Holothuroidea; order Aspidochirotida; family Stichopodidae; genus Stichopus; species Stichopus horrens. The sequence continues at coordinate 8,982 of VJOZ01016900.1, read as the reverse complement.
TTCTGAAAACGATGCAGTATCCGATTACATTGACAGAAAAAGAAGCTGGTCTACAGAAAATGAATAAAAACTGAAAAATTTTGTACAGGTTTTATGGCTACATCTTAATGCTGCAAGTGGGAACTATTTACCGTAGGAAAATGACTTTTAATGTCATCTACTTTCAATCCAGTGATCAACACTGGGTGCCAGCTGACTGCATGTCATTGGTTAAATACCAGTGCCCAAATACAAACAGAGTCAGTCATACAGGAGGAGATACATGTCAATAAACCAAGCTCCGTTTTTCAGAGAGAAAAATGCAGTAAAACAGAAGCAAAGTATGCTGGTATGGGACAAGAACAATATGAAAACAATTTATGACTTTTGCAAACCACAATGATCAGCTTCCTTTGATGATAACATCAGGATTTGTCTTTTTTCAGGGTCCAATGACACTCTAAAATACTATTTAAAATATCTGAAAATCTGGGTACAAAAAGAATCCTTCGCTGTCGACCATTTTGTAGCTCTCAGGCTGATCGTGACTAGAACTCAGTGAGAAGCATATTCAACAAAGAGATGAGAGACTTCACAACTGATCCGCGACTGCTCGATCGTCCAAAATACTTTACACGAAATCACCGGCATTTGGTGACAGTGGCAAGTTTTTACGCCGCTTCACATTTTTCACAACTTTAAGAAACGCTGATTGGATGCACTGATTCTGTCCCATGAAAATGAATACAGAGGTCAATGGAAGAAGTGCTCACCTGATAACCTAGAGCTTTCAATATATTAGATTTGCACATCGGACATGTTCTGTGGTCAATCAGCCACTGGTCTACACAGTTTTTATGATAAAAATGGCTGCAAAAGAAAAAAGAAATTACTTGTTTTTAAAAGATAATCACTATATCTAAATATTCAACAAACACATTTAGATATTGAAAATAAAAATGGCGGAGAAAGGATGGACGCCAACGCAATATATACAGTATATTACAAATATCTTTACCATTGAATATAAAATAAAACAAATCTGAAACAATTTATGACAAAAATGACTACAGTAACAAACAGGAATGGCGAAAAAAGATTTGCATGTTGCCAAAAAATTCTTTTTAAAAGGTCTCAAAGATGGAACATGCACATACATGACAGGACATCCTGGGGAAAGTGGTTTATAATCATACAAAACAGTGAGAGTTGCTAGTCTTACTAAAATACTTTTGTAGCTTCTCATCTGTTCCAAGCAGATCTTTTCACTATACCTACTATTTCCCAAACGGAAATTTGTCCAAGACCTGGATGTTAGTAAGCTTTCTGTTCTGAATCTATGACTGTAAACTCTAATGCTAACATACATTTAGTGTGCAGATTAATATCACAACACCAGCAAAGTATCAAAATTACACCCTAATACCATTTTCGTGGAAATTTTTCCTAGGGGAAATTGAGAGTCTGTAATCATTGTTTTCTCAAGTGTACACTTCCTGCCAAAGTTTCAGCTTGTTCACAAAGCATGAGCAATCTGGACGAACTATCGGCACAAAGATCTAGGATTTTCGTTATAAAATCATGATAGCAAATGATTTATGTTTCCTTTTCGACATATCCTCAGGAAATACACCTTTCAGAGTCATCGAAAAGGTCTTCCTTAAAAATGCTTCTATAAGAGTTCATTTTCCAACTTCTTCCAATACTGTCAACTGCCAAATTTTAACAAACAATATACTCAAACATAGTGGTGCAGTTCTTGTGCCTGTCAGTGGTGAAAAAGACAATTTAGCTGTTGGAAAATCCATGTGAGAACCTTTACGACTGATATGCATTTTTTTTTTTATGAATCTTCCTTCAGAGATGAATGTCAGTTGACAAGCTACAAAACCTTTCAGATATTTGAATACCAAAATTGTCTCGACATTTTTGTTGGCCATGCAAAATTTGAACTCTCCAAAATAGCATAGTAGTCCATCAATGTTAGCTGAAATCAAATGGACCAATGGAAATGTCTATTCATGTGTGCAAAAATGGGCTTAAACAATGCTTCTCTTTTGCAGTGGTTATGACATATTCCACAGAATTTGACATTGTGTGATGAAAGTTCTCTTTCAACTCATATCCAGTTCTAACACTTTCAGATATTTAAACATTGTCAAATCAGTAACACTGTTGTTTGAAAACTGTTCGCTCTGCTCAAAAGACAGGAGTAATATTAACGTTAACAGTTGACAATATTTGCTTTGGGAGTGACTTTGTCTCTTTCATGGAATTCTGCTACAGTTTTTCGAAGAATTCCTATACCAGACTATGTTTGACAATACTTGTTGTAAAAGTAAATTCATTTCTTTAATGACATTTCACTCCGAAACCTTGTTGTAACTGCCAGTTGGGACATCAGTTTGACAAGTCAAGCTTTGTTAACCTCTGAAAGATTCATCTAAAGGAGATGACACTTAAATTTTCGACATCTGCAATCGTATCTGTTTGATTGCAGGCAATGAAAGCAAGTCTACATCTACAGAACAATGGTTGATCCATTGTATACTTAGTGTTATGGAGTAGCACATGATAGTCTAAGTGGAGTCATCAGAGATGGAGTCATCAGAGATCAGATGGATGAATAATCAGGATCAGATGGACGGATGATCGGGATCAGTTTGGGAATGAATCTGCAACCTTGAAATGTAGCTCAATGCTGGTGAAGCACATAGGTGCTTAGGGTTGTGTCACTACAAAGCATTGTAAAATCATTCAATCCAAGCATCCTACCACCACACCATCCATTCACTCCTCACTTTTTATGATGGTGGTAGAAGGTGCAGTAGTTGAATGTTGACAGGTAAGTGAGGAGCGGTGGTTTGCCTTTAAAGCGATTTTTGTTGTTGTTGACAAAGTACTGCAAATGAGAAGGCAGTTTCATTGACACTGTCTGCATAGCTTTAGGTAAATCCACTAGAGTTAAAGGTCTCAAGAATACATGCAGAATACTTGCCATTCTTTAATATATTTAAGAAAAAAAATAAGTGGTACAGCCAAACCAGACATTTTTTGAATAATACATTGCCATCACTGTAACACTTATTACAAACAAAAAACAAAAAAAAACACCCTTATGTCCACCATTAATATTGCTAACATCCTACTAAGCTGAAAATAAGATACACTCCTGTTGCACTTTTTATTGTCTCTCCTTTGTAGGGTTCAAACTAGAATGTTCACTTGCCCTACTTTCCTCTAGCTTTGGAAGGAAGCCCACTTCTGACTGATGCAACAAGTGAGGCATGGACACTGAGTCAAAGCTGATACTGCCAGCCAACGATTGCTCATCATTCTAGCTCTAAGATGACCAGGAATTCATCATCACATATGAGAAATGGGAACGCTATCACTGCATGCAAACCACTTCAGGAACTCTATTAATGAAGGATACAATTCAAGAAAGTTCTACAGGCATACACAACTACAGGACTTACTCTTGTTATTCAGAAATCTTAATTACATCAGTGGTTCAGCACATGAGACTAAAGTAGTTTCACTCCCGGGAGATGTGTGGTACTCCTTTCACTTGTAATGATTTATCTCTCAAGGAAAACCCACACTTGGATGAGAGTCATCGTAATTTCTGATCCACATTGACTTCATTCAGTTATAAGAATGTTATATCATCAGGAATTTCTGTTACAGATATGAGCAAATTCATCCTAGTTTAATATTTACTATTTCCTGAAATTCATTCTAGTTCAACATTTAATCTTTCCTGGAACTGCTGCAAATGTGAGACATTCGCAATTTAGTTTGTTTACATGTGTATAAAAGATCAGCGATCATCTCTTATCAAAAAACTGTCATTCAAATTGACTTCGAATCCTGTCAGTTGGAGGTGGGTCTGTTTATCACCTGTGATACACTAGATAAAAAGCCATTCTTTGTAGCTGGACAGAAACTGCTAGACAGCTTCTGACTGACGTTTTTTTTCTAAAGCTACATGTTGCAAGCAACAATTTAACACTAAAAACTCTGTTGCATTTACATACTGTGCAGCCATTTTATCTTCATATCTATTGAACAGTGTCTTAAATTGGTTCCATACTGTCAAATATCTTTTTGTATTATCCAAATACACAATGATGAAACAACTCACTCCCAACCCCACCCCAATCTCAAATGAAAATGGGTACTAACAAATCCTGACATCATGTATCAACGATTCACTACCAACAGGTACGGGTTCGTAAAATGGAAATCAATACACAGCACTCATGCAAAGTCAAGAGAAGACAATACCAGCTTCTGGTTTCAAATTTTTGGCGATGATACATATCTCCAAATAACAGAAATACAATACAATTGTAACATTATCTGAAACTTTCTGAATACACAGAATTTCATATTGGGAAGTGATAATCTTCTCAATACCCCTATTCCATCTTCTCCCCTCCCTCCCATTTACATCTGAATTTGATGAAGATTTGAAGATAATCTACCTTTTGTCGTATAGAGTTTTCTCTAGACAAAATTTGACAGCCTGGATAAGGGATTCAAAGTATTCTGCTATATAATATAGCATAGAGAGCTAGTGTGTATTAAGTACGTGTATGCCAAGAGCGTCACTTCACGTGACCTCGGCGAAAGAAAAAAAAACTGCAGAATTTTCAATGCCGTAAAGTGTGCAAGTGGAGCACACTGAATTAATAACACACAACAAAGACGTAACATGACACAAAGACTCAGTCTAACCGTAACAGACATACTTAGTAGAAGGTCTCAATGTTTAGAAATCAGCTACTTTCAAGGTCCTCTGGAAACACATCACATTAACTGCAACATACATCACTAGCTAATCTGCCTTAAATGTACTCCGCTTAGTGTGCCGATTAGCGTGACACGTCACTTCATACAGCTGGCTTCCTCACATCATCATTCATGTGACCTTTCCTCTGGAAGAGCGACTTTCGGCAGGAAGAGGAAGGATTTCAGAATGCTCACTGATGGTACAAAAGGGTTTTCACAAGAATTTAAAAGGACAGTTTATGACAATAGTGTGGCGTCTAAACATTTCTAGGAGAGAGGACAACAATAGTGTTGTTATCAGTAAGTTCCAGGGAAGGTTTAAAGATGTGATAGACACTTTCATGCCATCCAAAATTACTAACCTTTGCTCAGTATTTTACCATTCAGGTCTACTTTAAAAAGAAAATCAGATAGTCAAATGACTTTGTGATTCCTTGCCAATATCTCATTTTTTCATACACACTCTCACTTACAAACAAAATCAACCCAGTGGAGAAGGAAAGGAACCATATCAAAATGAAAACAAAATGCAAGAATGACAACCACATTCTGTATCACTTATGGGTTTGATGTTACCAAGTGCTAATATGAATGAGTAATGTCATTCACTCAGCATTGATGACAATTGTGGTCATGAAGGAGGTAATTCACAAGTTTGATAGAAAGTTCGTGACACCAAATTGTGGTTACAGACCTGGGATTGTGCAAGTCAAGGAAGGCAATCTGGAACATTCTTGCCTCCCACGGGAGTGTTAACTGTGACTAAAACAACAAAGTACTTTGTAAGTCTAAACAGGAAGTTTCTGACAACAAGGATATTCTGAAGGCTTAGAAAAAAGTAATAACAGCTATGTTAAGTGGTTGTTTGGCATGGAAGATGGACTTAAAATGTTCCACAAATTGAAAGAGAAGGAGACCAAAGTCTATATTGTAGTGATCTCTGCTATGAAACAGATTTACATTTTGGCAAATTTCAATAGGAAACAAACATGCATTATTTTCCTAATATGAGTGATTTAACCTCTTCATGTGATCACATTCAGGACATGTAAAACTCTCTAAGAATCACATGTTGGGCTTTTGAACCCAGGAGAGATCTTTGGAATGATGAAAAATATTACATTCCTTTCATGTCACATCACAGTGATGACATGTCTCCCATGGCGAGATTCAAATGACAGACATCAGCTGCTCATTAAGTGCTAACATTGTTGACACTTGAAAGTTCTAGCTGAATTCAGTTGCTGAGATATTTTTCTTCGTAAGTTTTCATACTTTCAGCTTTGGAGACCTCAAATGTTCTTTGACGGCCATGAAAAACTCACAGTGAACTACCAACTACCAACACACAATCATTGAAGTTGAAGCAATTTTCCCTTCCAGAGATACTGTGTTTACAAGGTTTTCAAACAATGTCCTCTACTGAACTCATATGACCTTTGACCTCCACAAAAAATGGCAGACATCATCTTTTCATCAGTTGCTACTAATGATAAGGGTTCGAATTTCCCAACAACATTCCGTTGGTGCGATATCTCCCTTGATAGGTTTTCATACTTTAAACTCTGGTGACCTCATGCGACCTTTGACCATCATGAAAATATAGGGATCATCTACTCATGATGGACCACCAACACACAAACTGTGAAATTTGAGCACCCTTCCCTTCTTGAGATATCGTGTTTACAAGCCAAGGTATGACGTATACATAAACACACACGCACAAGCCATCACCATTGTGTATTTTCCTTGCCTTGATTCCGTATAATATTGACTCCTTTCCCTGCCTTTGGCATGGAATAAAATATTAACAGACAATCATTGAAGAGTATATCAGGAAACCTGAAAAAACCATGACGAACAGCTTGGATAACAGTTCAACATTCATAGTCAATACTCTCAGTGATAAACACTTGTCATTGAACTTGCTGCAAGTCATTTTACACAGGTCACAAAAATATCAACAAAACAAATGTACAAAGAGAAAAAAAAGCAATAATATGCATTCAATGACCATTTTGTTTTCATATCGGTGATACCTGCAGTGATTGAGTAAACATCTTCACAGAGTGGTATAGTCCGTTTTTGCACACTTACCTACAAGGTAGTACCCTGATGGCTTCACCTAATTTGTACATCTCCAAACAAACGGAGCAAATGTTACCTTTGGTTTCCTGATGAAATAAAAAGTAGGAATGGTGTGAGTCATGAATATATTCAAAAACGCAAAAGAAAAGAGAAAGTATGAAATAAACTGAATGATTTTTGCCCCCCCCAAAAAAAAATTACAATTCATTCGCTGCTTTTTTTTTTGGTTTCATTTTAATGTCTAGATGCAAATACAGAGTTGCATTCAATCTACATGCACGCAGGTTGAGCTGACTACTGTATCTGTGACCTTCATTACATTGTTATTGCAAGGTTCAAAGTTACATGTACAGCATGCACAGTACCCTACAACCATCCATGTTATTACGCATCAAAGATCTCTCTTAATAATTTAAGACAGACAACGACAGCGAATGTCTACTGTGTCTGCAAGACATATTTCATACCAGTTATGTTGGACTGCAAAGCATAAAATGAAAATAAAAGATTCCTCCATGCTGCTGGATCCATGCAGGATGCCTTAGTATCTAGTAATTGGCTCCAACGACTGCCGCCGACTAACCGTATTCACTCCTAGTTACTATGCTGGTAATCTCCTAAAGCTTACCAAGTGCTACAAATTCTTCTTCCCTTGTCTTAAATCCCTCTGGGATAATTTTTTTTTTCTTTTGCCAATCAAATTGGAACATTCTGCCATTAAATATGTAACGTTAATAATACTCGCTGAAGTATGTATGCTGTATGGCGAGACCCTCTAGAGAACAAATTAAGTCTAATTTTGTTGATCGAATTGCAGCCCGATGTCTGTAACATGATTTCGGAATCAAAAGAGAAATTTTCCAAGGAGCTGAATTTGGCAAACTCAAACATTTGGGGAGAACCAAAGAAGCATGAGCAAATACATTTTCAGAGGACAAAATCTACTTTAGGCTATTTCCGTGCATAACAGTCTAAGTAGTGTCTGATTGTCCCATAGCAGTAAGAATGATATTACAGCTGAATGAAATCATATTAAAATTGTCACAGAGACCATTAACAGACAACAAAAGATCACTTCCTTGTAACGACTAAATTGTCCGCAGCACTGAGTGCCAGAGATAAACACATCAATCATCATGTGATTTTACAACAATGATACTAACGTCAAAAAGATTTTTTTGGTTACTCACGTGAAATGTGCAACAAAGAAAAAAAAAATCAATAAAACTTAGTCCAAAATTTGTATTGCAGTGTGTTTACATTTTCATTAAAAAAAAACACTAAGCCACAGATATTAAACAATTGAGTTTAATTGTACTTGGATTGAATATTACAATCAAAACATTTTACTGCAGACACTTTACACCGCTTTAATGTTTTAGAGAACTGGCATGCAAAATGTCTGTAATCAAGCGAATTTGGTTAATTCGTGATGCTGCATATTCCCATTAATATTTCACAGCAAGGTTGTTGTTGTAGTGCGATGTAATTTAAGTTCAGCAAATTTTGTGTGACAAATTATGGTTTATTAAGTATCAAAGATTTTCTAAAGGATAATAAGTTCTATTTTGTTGTAGTTGTAAATATTTCTAATCATATCTGATCAATGACGAGCTATGAAAGGAACCTTACGTCTATAGTGTTATGGATGATTAGATGTGCTTTAGTGCAACAAAGGATAGTCTACCCGGAATCATCAGAGATAAGATTGATAAATGAATGGGATCAGATTGATGTATACTCAGAATCAGATTGATTAATGAACAGGATCAGACTCATGAATGAACAGGATCAGATTGATGAAGGAGCAGGATTAGATTGATGAATGAGCAGGATCAGACTATGAATGAGCAGGATCAGATTGA
>VJOZ01016876.1:0-20681 GCA_009801055.1 Stichopus horrens | reverse complement strand
TTGTTTGTCTTGCCTGTGCAGTGTATTGTTTGTCGCTTTTACTGCATAATTTGTGGTCATTTTCAACATTTCAGCGATTTCAATGTTCTATACTTTACCACAAGCATGTAATTTCCATTCTGGATTCCATTAAGTTCATATATCCATCCATCCGTCTACAGGCTACAAAATCATGAACACCTAAAAGTTAGTACTAGGTAAAAATCATTATGACAAACCATCAACATTGTGCAAGAGAATTTGAAGGAGCATTTGGCAGAATTTAATAAGTAGGCCACTGGGCCCACATGGGACCTTGGACAAACAATTTGTGAGTATGGCAAATGGCCCATTGCCCAAGGAACATTCCTAGTTTCATTGAAATCCATAAGAACATGTGAAGAGGGGCAGGTTCATAGGTGGGTAGATAGAAAGACAGACAGACAGATTGACAAACAGATAGATAGACAGACATGTAGATAGACAGACAGACAGGGCAGATAGATAGACAGACAGATAGACAAATAGATAGGCAAATAAAATCAATAAAGGAAACCTCTTGGAGAACATGTCTCATCTTAANNAATTCCATCTTGATCATGGATCAATAAGTACTCGCAAGAATTGAACACAAATAACTTCATTTATACATGAATTACTGAGAATGAGTCATAAACCAGGTGTAACAATGCTTATTTGTAAAAATTACAAAATTGGTCATCTTGGCATTGAGAAATTGTCAGAATGAAATACATTAGAGATTATGCAAAGTACATTTTTCATAACAGATTTCACATTTATCAACATTTCAGATTATTGCATCTAAACAGAATACTTGTGTTGTCTGCAAAAAGGCAAAATTTTAACTTATTTGAGCAAGAACGGAGACCATTAATGCAAATAAGAAACAAAAGTGGCAAAGTGACATTAGATGTTCCTTGCTTTCTATAGAACTACTTGGTATACTTGTGGCAGTAGTAACTTCAAATTTCAAGAAGTCATTGCTTACTGCTTTAATTGGACATACCACTGGGTTTTCACACAGACATGTTCACTGTACATGCAATGTCTATGTTAAGATTTTAACCACACAAAGCCCTTTTGATCAAGAGAAGTTGTTACAGCAATGAAAATGCTGAAATTAAATGACTTTACCTCAGCTAATGTAAATTTGACCATAACATCTTAAATAATGATTATTTTTTACCTGTCACCATTATCAAATGGCAGGAAAATGTTCACTTTATCAGTGCTCTGTCATCAATTGAGATGTGATAGACTTCTGTAACAACCCTGAAAAAGTATGCATTTGTCATTCAACTTGAACAAATGAAGTGGTCAGTGCTGAACTCATGGGCGAGGATGGAAGATATTAGGACATTTAGAGTAGAACATTAAGGAATGCCAGTGAATTCTTTTACCCATCTTTCCGTGGCTTTGAGCAAATATGATTGAGTTAGGTCTCAACCGCATTAAGTTAAGAGTTATAAAATTATGTTGTTTGTCATATTTGTCATGTATGGTGAAATATTCTCCACAAAGTTTTTTAAGTAAAATATGCCATCCTGCTCCTGATGATCAATATAAGTTTAGCAAAATATTAGATGACATACAGCACATCTTCAAGCAGTTTGGATCAAAATTTACTTGAAAATCTTAGTCTAGTCTCTTCCTCTTCTGTCAGTGTAAGGCATAACAGTTAGTAATACATGTGTTCTAACATAAGAGTCTCTTCCATAGTAATAAAAAAAAGAATAAAACTTGTCATGACTTAATGCTTCAACAAGTGCAAAAGTTCTCTTAACAGATCATCAAAATCAGTACTTTCAAAGGAGAAATATTTTATTGTAAACACAAAGAGAGGAAGATTTCTCTGGTGAAGAATAGATGACATTAATGACTGAAGTTTAGCAGATCCATCACATTTCACTTTCACTTTACTACCATGTGCTAAAACATTTTCTAACCACCTAATTGCTTAGTTGCTTTGTATGAAAGCTTATTAACAAGATATGTTGCTAGGCAACAGAGGATTGTGAACATTGATCTCTCTGAAAATGGATCTGAGTTGCAAGAATTGGGGAGTGCAATTTGATTTGGAATGTGTGTGGGGAACTCAGTATACTACTATCTATGGTGATGTTGAAGGAAGGATTACTAAAGTGGGGAAGGAAAAGACTACATTATTTTCACAGAGTACAGGTAAATAACTTTTACTCATATAAATTGAAGAGCAGGTTTCTAATTTATAAACAATGACATAATTATGACCTTACAAATTGAGGGATAAAATTTTAACATATCACTTTGGTTCTTAGCATCCATGGTCTATTATAGCTAAGTCCTCAAGTAGAGAAGAATCCTTTTACAATTACAATGAGAGGATTATTATTATGTGGTACTTCCTCTTACAATAGAGAGGGTCCTTACATAGTTAACTAGCCAGCCCTGCATGAGATGGTTTTTCATCCATAGAACGTAAATCTTTGTAAAGTTTTGCAATTAGTTAGTTGATTCTTAACCCTTAAAAGTGATTCCTTACAGGATTTATCTAGCTGATCTGTTCCTCATTATATGGTACTTCATTCTATGATGTGTCCTTGTCTTCACTTCTGGACATCAATGCGTAACACCTACTTACAGTAGATGAAAATGATTCTCTGAAAACTGACAATACTGCTTGCAATTGATCTTTCTCAATAGGACCTGCAGATCAATGTGATTTAAATATGTTTTACCTCATGAATGATCTGTTTTCAAACCCAGTGTCTTTGGAAACTGCCCCTCAGACAATTGTTTAGATAAGAGCACGCAAGTGGGAGGAATTCTGGAATTCTTCCCCAGTGTGGTCATTCCAATCGGAGTCACCACAGGTGGAACTGACCCTGGGTGACATTGACCCAGTGGAAGTTGTTAAGGATACTGCTAGCCACTGGAGCCTAGGTGTAAATTTCACTTACATAGCAATGAACATCATTGCACTTATATCCATATGGAATGCTAATGTTACAATTACACACTGACTGACTATGGCACTTGTGTAAACTAAGCCAACATTTGATCAGTAATTTTAATTTTGACTGTTCTCTGATGTTGTTTATGAGATCTCTGTTACTTCTTCAGACTTCATCATGACTGTAATCAGGTTTCCATAATTCATTAATTACACTAATCACGGCAGTACTATTATCTTTTTGCTCAAAGTCTGGGGTGGGAAGAGATACTTCCTCATAATAACATCAAGTTCCTCCAGTGCTATTTGTACATGCATCAGCATCACATCATCTTTTTCTCTGACAGTTAGAAGCTTGAGAAGTCGATAAAGGTCACGCATCTCGGTCTCAAGTAACTGAAGAGCAACACAAATGAGAAGAACAAGTAAATACTCAATGAAGAATCATAAAACTATTAAGCAGTCAATGAAGTAAACAACACAAATAAAGAACCATTGTGCAAGTGTCCCGTAATGCTGACATTACTGGACAATTTAGTATTGAGAAAAAAATATATGACTTAGCAAGGAAGACATAATGGGCAATGAGTACCAATAAGGGATATAACACAATGGTGCATAGGACGACCCATAAGAACAAAGAATATCACATGATGAATAGGGCAATCACTACAAATTAAATATCATTATTTTTAGGGCATTGGGTAAGATAAACCACAAGATATGATTGATAGGGCACTCAGAATACACTATATATCATAATTTGTACAAACTACATAATTTGTGTAGGAGTGTTATACAGATTACATGATTACATATAGCACCGCCATATTCATGGAACTTACTTCCAGAGCATCTGCACCACATCCTCTTAAAAGCAGAGAAAGAACAAGAACACACGCTCTCCTGACAGTTATAGCTGGGTCAGTCTGGAGAACAGATGTCAGACACTGGAAAATCTAGTTTAAGATAATGTGAAAGTATGTGACACATGGCTCATACTAGAAAATCTTAACCAGAGTACAAAATGCATTGCAGCTTCCATGAAATCCTATTAATTACTAGAAGAACAAAACTTGAAGGCATGTTCATCAACATGAGGGAGATTATTTAGATGAATGTTGTACTGATCCTCTCAGTAACACAGGAAACATTCAAAATGAGATTGATATATATCTTCCTACTGAAACACAAACAATATATATACAGTACATATACACAGTCTATAAATATATATACTTGTAAATGCCAAATAATAATTCAAATAAGTAGTCAATCCATGGAGTTGCAAATTTCATCCCTATCATTTTGCATAACCATTCTCCCAAAGTACACTGAGCTGTATATTTCATCAGTGATTTAGATTCCTCCTTGTGGATGGAAGTGCTGAATAGTCAAGTTACTACTAACACTGTATTATGTGTTACAGTAATCATGATTTGTGATGTCATCAGTCCAGCTGACACTACATGTCACATCCAGGCACCCACCAAGTTTGAAGTTCATCCGATTTATGATCAAGCAGGAGATCGTGACACACTTTCTCAGAGCATTTATGCCATTTTGCACTTCAACAATGTAAACTTTGACCTTGTGATGTCATCACTATTTTCAAACAAATTCTTGTATCCTCCCTACTGTCTAAACATGGAAGTTTTACAACTCTGAGAATATTCACACATAGAGATAATGCTAAAAATTTGTTTTATGTTTTCATGACCTGTTACCCCTGACCTTTGATCTATGATGGCATATCAGTGTGATGGACACTATACAACATAGCTGAGCCTAACCCACCAATTTCAATGTTTATCTTACTAACCGTCTAGGAGGAGATCATGACACACTTTCTAAAGCATTTTTGCCAATTTGATCTTTAATCATGTGACCTTTAGGCTGATGACATCACCAATACTTTCAAGAAATTTCTTGTGTTGTCTACTTTCCATTTACTGTAATTTTATCACTCTGGATATTCACACATTGTGATAAAGCTAAATATGTCTTTTTTGTTTTCATGACCTGTGATCTTTGACCTATGAAGTCATAGGTCGGGCAAACACCATATGACATACCCCAGCACCACCCACCAAGTTTGAAATTTATTCAACTTACCATCTAGGAGGAGATCATGACACACTTTTTAGAGCATTTTTGCCAATCTGATCTTCAATCACATGACCTTTGACCTGATGACATCATCAATGCTTTTAAGAAATATCTCAAGTTACTACAGCTTTCTATTTATGGTAGATAACTCTAGGATATTCACACATTGAGATAATGCTAAAACTGTGTTTTTTGTTTTCCTGAGCTGTGACCTTTGACCTATGAGATCATCAGTCAAGCAAGCACCATATGACATTTACCCCCGCACCTACCCACCAAGTTTGAAGTCTATCCGACTTACCGTCTAGGAGGAGATTGTGACACACTTTTAGAGCATTTTTGTCAATCTGACCTTTAATCATGTGACCTTTGACCTGGTGATATAATCAATACTTTTTAAGATATTCCTCATATTGTCTACTTTCAATATATGTTAGTTTTATAACTCTATGATATTCACACATTTAGATGATACTAAAAATGTGCTTTGTGTTTTCATGATCTGTGACCTTTGATGTCATATTTTGGGCTGACACCACACCTCACATCGGGGCACCTACCCACCAAGTTTGAGTGTCATCGGGCTTACCATCTAGGATGAGATATGGACACAAGTTTGATTGTAAACACACACACATGCACACGCAAACACAATTGGACCCCCCTCTCACCCCCTAACCCCAGTGGGTAGTCCTGATCTATGTCATTTGCATACCATGAGGAGTCCCCAAATAAGGGCTACTGGCCCACCAAGTTTTCGTTGAATACTACAAAGGGAGATGATTGAATGCCACAAGAGGAACAGGTGGGCTACCATTTCAGTCTAACTTCTTAATGGAGTACAATATCTCCTCTCTGTATAGTGTGTACAGGGATGAGAAATTTAGTACTAGAAGGACACAGAAGGAAAACACTGACTTCACTTGCGGCACTGTACAGTACTATGTTGATCCTTTATGTAAGTATTACATATGTCACATGTAGTATGAGACAAGCTGTAATGTGTCACATGTAGTATGAGACAACCTGTACTGTACTGTACAAGGGAGACGGAAATGTCTTGGAGCAATCAATCAAGTCGGCTCTTCCAATTTTCTCTGAGTGCAATACGGTGATATTTTGAGGCATTTTAGGCAGCCTAAACTGATGACTAGCACTTAATAAAAAAAAAATAAGTTCAAGCTTGCATTCTTGACATACTATATTTACAAAGTATTTAGCTTGACCTCTGCAGACCTCAAATGGCCTGTGACCTCCACCAAAATGATGAAACCCTTGTTTTCAAGCTGGTACATATACATACCATGTATGAGGTCAGTCCGAATTTCTATTCTTGAGATGTCATGTTTACGAGCAATGCATCAGGAGATATTTATACCAACAAACGCACATGCATGCAGAATCACACACCATCAAGATTACATATTATGCTACAATTATCACCAAAACCAAAAATTGATGAGATTGTTACTTATTTCAATAAAACTATGTGAAACAGATGGCATGACATGATATTTTGTCGTGCCTAATACACCATCATTTCAAACTTTGTTAATCAGTTAAGTCAGATTCAATTATTACCTTAACAGTCTGTCCCTTATGAAAGAGACAAAAGAGGGTCTCTCTCGCACAGAGAATTACCATTTATATGTTAAGTGTCTTACCATTGCTTACAAGTTACACTACAACGTCCTTATCAAATGCAATACTAACATTAACAAGCATAGATACATTACCTCATGAACACTGCTTGCCAGAGAAAATCTTAAAAGCTGACAGATTTCACCAAGATTTGAGAGACTGCTCGCTCTGATATGTTCATCTTCATCTTTTGTTCCAGATAAAAAGACATTCAGCAATTGCTTAGAGTAGAGAGGAGCCATCTCACCTGAAGTCAAGAAACATTAAAATGCAAACAAACTGACAGTCATGAAACAAAACCTAACAGCAATGGTGTTATATCACAACATGTGCATACACAAGCCATAGGTATAAAACTCTGTTATCTCTTACGATACGTACACAAACTATGAGTGTTCTATTACTCACCTTATTAAACCACCACAAGGGATGAAAATATTAATACTGACGAGGGCTAGAACATTGTGACAACTACAACTTGGACAGAGTCCAGTAAAAAAAAATGCTGATGGAATTGCTTTGCTTATCAGGGTCCACAAATTAGACACTACCTTTTTTTCCCCAAAACAAACACCACTCTATTTTGTCTAGCTACAACCCTGTATGTACATAACCAAATTTTGTGAATACAGTTATGATTCACCGTTATAACAATATAATGTAAGAAATATGTAATAATAAACTGACCCATCAGACGTGTAGCTTTGACCAAAGCTTCTCCAAGTTTTAGTCTTGTCTCCACTGATCTCTTGACCTTTGACCTCCTGTCAGTAATTTGTTCATTTGAATATTCAGCACATAAAGTTGGAATGACATCTGCAGTGAATCTGTCAGCTAAGGAAACGAGGGCTCCAACAGCAGTCAAATATACATAAGAGTCATCATCTGATAAATGCTCCAGGAATAATTTTAAGAGTTTATCTTGTTCCTGAATTGCTTTGGGGTCTCTTTCCTTTATAAGTCTTGACAATGCAATCAAAGCATGGCCACGAACAGGAGCCAAAGGATCAAATAATTCTTCATAAGCCTTGTCATATGCTTCAGATTTTATTTGATTCATTTTCGATCTATCATCATCATCATCATTGCCACCTCCTCCATCTGTCAGTGTCTTGTTTCTATTAATTTGTGCTTTCTTCTCCTTTCTGCTCTTCTCTTTTTTCTTTACATGAGATGCATCTTCTGTTTCATCTGATACTGTTTTCTCTTCCTCTTTTGGTTCCAATTCTCCTATTGTCAGAGGTTCCCTACTTTTTTCAATGTTTCCATCATTCTTTCTTAACTTGTCCAATAATTCAATAGTGTTCTCTGTCCATACAGCACCATGTGTTGCTATAGTGATGCGTAAGTCTGCTGCCATTGTTTTTAAAGTCTCTGAAGGATGCTGAAGGGAAATTTTCTCCAGAAGAGGAAGGAGCGCTTGCAGAGATTCTCTGTTTTCTGGAGTCACTTTCTCCTGAACAAAAGCAATAATATGTTTGAATAAAAATTTCTGATCCTGAGGATTCCAAGAAATGTATTTCATGGTCAAGAGCCTCTGATGCATCTAGAACTTGCCTGAGAAAATAAGCTTTCAAATGAGCCTACCAATGTGGTAATACTACTTTGTGAGATAACATCTAGAATTCCAATGTGATGTCAATGTAATGCAATGTAATGTTAATGTAATTCTAATGTAATCTCACACAACTTTTGACGTACGTGGATGGTTAAAATAGATTTACCTTAAACTGCAATATGAAGGATGGAATCAGTTTTATGCCAATTCAATTATTTATCTCTCACTATGCCACAAGGCTCATTAATGTAAAGCAGTTCTACATCTGTACAAGACTGCAGTATCTTGTAATCTCTTCTATATTTAAAGATCTCAATATTACTATTCAATCTCTGACTCTCAATATCTGTATCATTCTATCCTGTCTGATGTTCTTAAAGACTTCATTTTCAATGGAAACATAAATCACCTTTGTTGTTCCCACAAGTAAGGTGGAAAGTAGCCCAAATGCAAACATGACTGTCTCTGCTTCAAAACTTCCAAGGAGCATTGCTTCTTCTCCATGTAGATGTTTGCATGCTCTCTCTAGAGAAGCATGAGCAAACAGTATCATGTGGTCAACACTTTGAAGGACTGTTGGGCCAAGACCTTGACACAGAGATGAGACTAAAGAAAGCACACGCAGCGATCGTTTAATTCTTGAAATTCCATCGGTTTGACGAGACTCAATTTTCAGCAGCAGTTCTTCTGGGTTAGAGCCATTGTCCTCTGGTTCTTGAGGTTTCTCGTCCAGGATTAAACTTAATTCCTAAAAGTCAAGAATATGAATAAATTACAAAAACAAACATACAAATCCATTGCCTCATACAGTATTTGATTTTAAAGTTGCAAGAACCAACAAGGTGACAATCAAAATGCACTAAGCCATGATCAAAAGGAATTAAGTGGCAGTCACAATTAACCAAGTCACTAAAAACAAAGTTATAGTCACAACATACAGAGTGATAATCACTGACAACAATTGAGTCAAAATTATGTCACATTGCAAAATAATTAAAGTAAAACATAACAAACAAAGTAACAGTCAATAAAAGCAGTCAGAGTATTAAGCACATTCACAGAGGATGTCACATTACTTTCTGTCTTAATTTTAAAGGTTATGAATTATATAACTATTCAATGTATGTTTATTAAATGGTGCATTATGAAAGTATATTCATAGTCTTTGATTCTTCATCTGTCACTAAAGCTTTATAGAAGAACACTTGAATAAGAAAAGTGGTCATTAACATTTTTACTGGGATGATGTCACCACAAGGGACAAAGGATCCACTTGATCAACTTCTGGGTAAATACAATTAAGAATAATGTTGCTGGGATGATGTTTTCATCTTTACAAATGAATTGCAGGTAGACTTTTAAAATCTGTTGTCAGTAGTCACTGATACAAAGGAGTCAACAGCAAAGCATATTTTGATATTACTGTACCTTCAAGATCAAAATGAAGAAATCTGCAGCTACTTTGTCTAGCTTGCCTTTTCCTGCAAGTAGCAACTCTGTACAGCAAGCAGCAGACTGCTCACCCTGGAATACTGAATCTGAAAACTGTTCATCAGAGCTGAAACAGAATAAAGTAATGATGTTAAAATACTTTCAATTAACATGTTTCTTTTCAGCGTGCTTCTTCAAGCTAATAGAAAAGTTCTTACTTGACTTTACTTTACCTTTTGGAAGGATTTCGTACAGCCACAAATTCCCCCAAAGAACCAGGAACAAAGTTGACATCATGGTGCATAACAGAATACTCATCATGCCCTTTAACTTCAGTGATAAATGCAACAAGCTCCACTGACTTAGCATGGTCACATGACTGCAAACCAAGCAGTAACAACTGTTCAAGAACTGACCTGAATAGAAATTGAAAGGAAATGTAGTGAAAGCTACAAATCTAAGCTCAATGAAATGACTCAACAAAATTTCAAAAGATGTTAATGAATATACTATATCTTGAATAGACGTTATTATACATCCTATAGAAACATGAGTTTACAATGGTGTTCAACCGACTACCAAATAGTGCCAATTACCAATAAAATTACTTCATAAGCAGGTCGATGCCGATTACCAATCACCGATTATTTCACCCATTTCTTGGACCCAGCACTATGTGTATGTACTGTGCAGTATATGCATATATGTGGCATAGGCAATTAGGCATGCAAACATGAGAAGGGTGAAATTACTAACATAGTTCACAATCTTCAACAGAGCCATCTTTCTACACATACAAACCTTAACTTTAAAATTTAATTTTATCTAACCTGAGTGACACGTGCACCGACAACACTATTTAACACATACAGGTGTATGTGTGATGTCACCTATCATGTTATTTTGCAACAACATGGAGACTTGCGAGTGAATTAAATGTATATTCAAAAGTACTTCATATTTTCTTAAATGTAAATTTATTGCACTACCGAATGCTTTCTTATTGTTTGAAAAAGTACATTTGAAGTATCAGGACTATTTGGAAGGCTGTTTGTCCTCTAAAGATTTGGTTGTACTCTCAGACAGCTGGAAAATGTACACATTATGCAGGAAATATTATCCACGACAATGAAAATAAAAGAAGGCCATAGGATTACCTCAGCAATTCCTACCCCAATGGTAGCACTTCTATGTAAACCATAACATATGAAATGGTGAACACAGTACAACTTGATGATTATCTTTGTGAATCCATCGCCCCTTGATTTAAAACCAGAAAGTCAAAGGACTTTGTGATTCCTTGCAAAACATCTTCTTTTATTTTTACAAACAAATGTATACAATCACTTTGAACAAAAGCAACCAAGGGAGAAGAAAAGTGACCATATCAAAACAAAAAAAAACCACAAGAATGTAAACCACGAATGTAAACCACATATGAAAACTGAAGGTTGCTGTTTTCCACTAAAGATTTGGTAATAATCTCGGAAGACTGGAAAATGTACACATTATGCAGGAAGTATTATCCACAACAATGAAAATAAAAGAAGGCCATAGGATTACCTCGACAATTTCCTACCCCAAAAGCAACAATTCAGAATTCAAGAATGTATACTACGAATGTAAACCACATATGAAAATTGTGGTATTAAATGATACACCCTTACAAATCAAGGTAGCAAAGTGGATAGCAAGTTCCTGACACCAAAGCGTGGTTCAAAGTAACAAAAAGGCAAACTGAAAAATATTTCCATGCTTAAGGGTAGTTCCCATGGGAAAAGTTGATTAATCAAAGTACTAGCATAACCCCATAAGTTTGCAATGTGTAGCTGTATGTAGTTTTCTATAGGCCTAAGTGATATTATCAACAGTAGTTCAGTAAGTAGCCTACTGTACACTTTAACTAATGAACATACTTTGAAAAGCCCTCCTAATGTAAAAGTAAACGGGAACACGTTTTCCTCATTTTATTTACATGACTTATGCTGTGTGGAAAAGAAGGATTTTGTTAGTAAAGATAACATACAAATAGCGGGATTAGAAAGCAATAATAATTGGTGACATGTAATCAGTAACAGTCTTGAATTTTACAGATTGTCCAACAATCAGCCCTATGCCGATTGTCTAACAGATGATCTGTCAAACACTAGTTTACTGAAACATATCTGTAATAGTTATAAGCCAAACCAATTCATTGATATTTTAACATAGTAGTAATCATTGTTAGTGATACAGCAACAATGTCACACTGTCATGCAATATCCCAGATGTGGAGTCTTCAGTGTAGTGACCTTTGAATAGATTGTATAGTATGTTTCATTTCCATGGCCGATGAATGATTCAATCACCCTGCATACTCTCCACATGCAGATCAAACACTGCTTATGCATAGGCATAAAGTTTTATAGAATCCTGATATGTAATTTCTGAATCCAAACCTAGCCACACCTATTCCATTTTCAAACAGTGAGAGGAGCACCAGTACTATGAACCATTTTGCAGCCACTTATGTAATATTACCAATCCTGAAAAGTTTCCATTTACAGTCATGTACGTACCATTACGTAAACTTTCAAATGTTTCACTTTATGTAGTAGAGTGAGAAGGGTGGTGTCCAAGTAATGGACACTGACTGCAAAAGGTTAAGAACCTAACTGAGCCAGAATTTATTGAGGGAATCCAAAGCAGTGCATCAGGTAATATTTTATTCCAACTTTGCAGTTTCCTGTTAAATTGTATGTACCTAACTGAATGTGCAGTTTGTGTTATTTTTGTATTTGAACTTGTGTTTGTGAGTTTTTACTCAGGCAAACAAAGAAAGAAACAAAACAGTTAGCATACAGACTATTTTTTGACAACCACAGTTACAAAATCAGTTAGGCTTTTACAAATGGCTTAGGTGAAGTTTAGAAGGTGACATCTTTTTTCACCTACCTGAAAGTCCAATTACTCCCCTTGGTGCATGAATATAGTTGGTACAAAGGTAACAAGATTGGAAGTAATGTATCCAATAACGCTGAGCTCGGTTCAACACCTTCCAAGTAAATTTTACGCAGATTCTCAAGACATTTGATCAATGAGTCTTCTGTTGCTATGGTAACCACTTCAGTTTGAGAGATATTTTGCATACCTGAAACAGCACCAATGGAAAGAACAATCAGCAACTGAAAAATTACCAAATCAAAAAATAGCCAACCTTGTTTGATCATGCATGATTTTGATGAATTCATCTGCCAGCAGCAATAAGAGACTTCACTAACAACTTTCCCTGCACTTTAATATTTGAAGTTATTGATAGTTCATCCAGAATTGTTGTTCAGTGGTACTGCTTAACTCAAGAGTTCATCCAGATTTTTTTTTTTCCAGTATTGATATCATCCAGCCATTGAAAGATACTACTTTCATATTTTGCTCTTTGCTGACCTGAAAGACTCATAAATCACCAGTAAAAATAAAGGAGTTTTGTACAAAATATGTTGATGCCTGCCAAATGTACAGTCCTGTACAGGTAATGGATCTATACAATACACACAGTGTTTAACAACTTCCTGAGAATCCCCATACAACCATAAAACCCTAATAGAAAATGTACACTGATTAAAAGGCAAGGTTGATTGTTCAGTTACAGTACCTCACAAGGTGTACTTACTGTGCAATTTTGATCAGTGTACAGTGCCCTGAAAGTCACTTCTTATGGGTATGTACAGGGAATTTACAATCTGAGTATGAGTAACTTTTTGCACAGACAGTAAAATTAATTTTCTGGCATGAATTTACAATAGATAAAGTGTCTGTTAGGAAAAGTAACATCAACCTATTTTGTATGTACAGAAACTCTCTGCTGTGACTTGAGAAAACATATCCTTTAGAACAATGCATTCATTATGATAGCTCCCTGTCTTCAAACGAATGAAGTGTTAGTGTAAAGATTGGAAAACAATTGCAATTTTTATTGTGAGACATATGAAAACACTCACATGATATTTCCAAAGTCTTAAGGAAGGGATCTTGGATGACTGCAATCAGGTATTTCTGTGTCAACTTTGGTTTCTTGTCTACCAATGCTCTTATAGTAGTGCAGCACACTCTGAGTACTTGTTTAAGAATTAGAGGGTCTTCATAATCAAGGAGTTGCAGTATCTGTAAAGAGAAAATGAATCAAATTTATCAATGTGTTAAAAGAACCAGAGTGCCAAAATGCATTGCAGTTTTAATGATGTAACCTACAGTGGTCTTGATACTAACAATAACTAAAGGGAAATAAGGTATTAAAATTTTTAAAACCAGTTTGGGGGTAACAGAATGATAGACTAGTCAAAATAAGAAAGGACAGGTAGATATTCAGTTGTTTCTCAAGAATAATTTGTTCGTGCAATCTTTCAAAAGTTCAAATGATGCATCTTCTGTAACTCATGTTACGCACAATGTTTTGAAGAGGAGAAACTTTTGCAGATGTTTATTGATTAGCCTGAATGGTTTAAACAATGATTAAAGCTATATTCTTTGCGTGCCACATTGGTGCATTGTAAATGCCCTGTTTCCCTTTGAAACAGGATGTGCTATTATTCCTGCATTTTCTAAATCAGACCAAATGACTGGATTATATTTGTGAACCAGAATGCACAAATACATAGTGGTTTCAATGATGCAATAATGAGTATTATTCTGAATATAAGATCATAACATGAGGACATGTCAGAAGTTTGGTGTCTGCAATAATAGATCAGTAATGTACCACATCACCAAATAAGATGCAACAACCACTATATACAGAATGTCTGTTGACCTAATTTGGTGATGGA
Organism: Stichopus horrens; assembly: GCA_009801055.1. Lineage (NCBI taxonomy): Eukaryota > Metazoa > Echinodermata > Holothuroidea > Aspidochirotida > Stichopodidae > Stichopus > Stichopus horrens. The sequence continues at coordinate 6,208 of VJOZ01016876.1, read as the reverse complement.
CATACCTCATGCATTCAACATACACACTTTGCATACAAAAAAGGATGTGTCAAAGTTTCCTGTCCTGTGGTTCCACATGAATACATAAATTAATCCTTGTTAACTAAAATGGCTTTAATCGAATTTAAGATGTTTTACCACTGAACATAGTTCACCACTACACATACATATCAACAACCTTCACATACACAACAAATATCACATCAGTGCAAGCTTCTATTCTTGAGATATCATCTTGACCTCCACTAAAGTAATAAGCTTTTAGTCTCAATATGGCACACCTGCATACCAAATTTGAGGTACGGCCTTGTTTGCCTTCTTGAGATGTTGTGTTTACATTTCACGATTTGATCCCTGTTGATCAACATGACCTTTGACCTCCACGAAAAACAACAGGCTTCTCGTACTCAATGACGTACACCTTCACACCAAATATGAGATCAAGCCAAGCCTTTCTTCTTGACGTATTGTGTTTACAAAGTAGACATCACAAACATAGACACACATACACATGCACATACAACCAGACATACAAACAAACACCACCATGAATGCAAAATTTATGACTCTCATCAAAACCAATAATAGTAGTCTTATGTTCAATATGATTGATATACATATTTGATATAAGCTCAGTTCAAGCTTGCTTTCTTCACACATGGCATCATGTACACACATACTGTCACCATTGCATAAGGCACAATTGTCATAAATATCAATAAAATACACATCACCTCACTCTGTGATCACCAGTTCTTTACATTGCTATCGGCATGCACTTAACCTGGCATAACAACCTATAACATCTCCCCAATATGCTGACACACCTTTTCATCCAGTCCCCTATTGTTTCTATTTTGAGGAATATAATCTCACCATAAGATCACATTACTGTGATGACAAGTCTCCCATGGGGCAATTCAAATGACAGACATCATCATTGGTCATCTGTCACACTATGTCTTCTATTGACCTCACCTGACCTTTGCCCTCCATAAAAAAATGGCAGCCATCATCTACTCATTAGCTGCTATCAATGATAAGAGTTTGGACTTCTAGCAACATTTAAATGCTGAGATATCTCCCTGAATAGGTTTTATTACTTTAAGCTCTGGTGACCTCTCAAATGACCTTTGATCTCCCTGAAGAACAATAGGGATCACCTACTCACAATGGACTATCAACACCCCAAGTTTGAAGTTTGAGCAACTTTCCCTTCTTCACATATCCTGTCTAGAGGGTTTCCAAACTATGTTCTCTATTGACTTCACATGACCTTTGACCCCATTAAAATGGCAGACTTCATCTTCTTGTCAGTTGCTACCGATGATGTGAGTTTGAAGTTACAGCAACACACAGTTGCTGAGATATCTCCCTTGACAATTTCTTCACTTTAAGTTCTGGTGTAATCAAATGATCCTTGACCTACATGATATGCAATAGGGATTATCTACTCATGATGGACTACCAACACACCAACTTGCAGTTCGAGCACCGTTCCCTTCTTGAGATAACATGTTTACAATCGGATTGATTCCTTGCCTGCCTTCGGCAAGGAATCAAAAACTGACAGTTGTTGACCTGATAAGCCTCTTGCACTCAGTATACATCACCATACAATTGGTGTTGACGTGATAGGCATCTTGTTCTCAGTATATATCAGCATACAATTGCAATTTGACCTGATAGGCATTTTGTACTCAGTACATCAACATGCAATTGAAGTTGATTTAATAGGCCTCTTGTACTCAGTATACATCAAATACAATTGATGTTGACCTAATAGGCCTCTTGTACTCAGTAAACAGCATGCAACTGATGTTAACCTGATAGGTATTTTGTGCTCAGTGCATACATCAGCGTACAATTGCAATTTGACCCCTCTTTAACTCAAATGAGCTTGAGCTTCATCAAATCTACAACAGCACAAAATTTACATATGATCAAACTGTCACATCTGTTCAAGAATTCTTTCTTGAGATGTCCAGTGTGAATCCTATTCATCTCTCATATATACACAAGCACCTACACACATCCCATCATGCACAGAAAGGTTTCCTCATCACTGAAATCAAACCTTTGGAGTTGGTTAATTTTTTTCATATGGTCACTTCTACTAACAAACCTGTGGGTAAATTGCTTTGAAATATTCCTCTTCGGACACAGACGATGCATGATATTCTGTCAATATATTTGTCACAGCATCACACTTCTGCCAGTCCAAACTTGATGACCTTTTCAGGTCACTACTTGGCTCTCCTGAAATACAAACAAGTTTTTATTTAGCTACTCATCGTTCATTTCATCCATATGCTATAAAGTCATTGTTAGAGTCTCTGTACTTTAAAGTATAAACATTTACCTTAGCATGAACACTAGACATAGGTAACAATTACCACTAAAATTCTTACATGAAGAAGGGTCTAATTAAGTGTATGAGAACAAACACTTGCTGTTACATGATGCAACTTACACTAACTAATGGTCATGAAATGAAACTTCGAAGAAAAACCAAATGGAACAATGCATTGTGGCTTTGATGATATACATGTAATACATATTCTGACATACTGTGCAGTGATGGTACAATTTTTGTCTCTAGATTAAATACATAATAGAACATTTCTCTGTAAATGGCACAATGGCAATACAATCTATTGACCTAAAATGATGACCGGTAGAGTTCCATGCTTATTACAAATTAGCAATGAAAATTATCATTTATGCATGTGGATTCCAGTATGTACATGTACCTCAATCTAAGTTCAAATATTGTCACAATTTGACCCATGTTGTCTCCTAGTTACCTTTGATCATGACCAAAAAGAGTAGGCTCCTTGAAATCAACACCGTACACTGAAGACAGGTAAACTTTTCCAAAGTTGTCAAACTTTTACCCTGTGGCCCTCCACCATTACAAAGTCATTCTTGTCAACGTTGCGGTAGACCCACAAATCAAATACAAGATCTGTCCAAATTTCCGTTCTTGGGATCTTATCAACAAATGCTCTCATAAATTTTGTACATTTCTCTTGAAGAGTGACTTTTGCATGAAAAACAGACATGATAGCAAATGCTTGTTAAAGACTCAGCAATTTTGCATCTGTTTTTGTTTCAAACCATGAATGCAAAGGGCCTAGTTTATAAGGTAAACAACTCAATTTGCAAGTCACTTGAAGATAAAATGACATTACAATATTTCCAACAATGACTTGATAAGGGACCTGACCCAGGTCAATGGCAGAGACTTATCAAATCTTATATTTGGTAAATTTCTTGTGGACTATTAAAGTATTTTAATTCTATGTACCTGATACATCAAGCACAGATCTCAATAAATGCTGGACACCATGCGTCTGCATGATTCTCTTCACCAAGAGGTCAGCACAGACACTTCTCAACCAAACTGGTGACCTGGGCAGAGGATTTTTTGACAAATATTTTCCCTTTTCTCTCTTTCTGTTGCTCCCTGGACCTCCTTGAAGAATTAAAAGTTCCCTGATCACTGCCGGTTGATAAGCCTGTTCTAATATTCGTCGCAGATTCTCTTCACAATACTTCCGTTGACGAGTTTGTCCAGCTTCATCAGTTTCAATTCCACTAGACTCTAGTAGAGCAAATTCATAAGTATACAGGCTGAAAAAGTTGTATACATTGTAATTTTATTACACTTTGTGGCAAATTAATTTGCTATGTGTAGTTTCTCTGCTGCCACAGAATGCATGTGATCCAAAATGATCCTTGAGAGATTACAAAAAGAATCATTCAAATTACCTTACAGTACAGATCATAAACTATTGTGTTTTAAGCATGCCACAGCGAGTCAAACACCCTCTTCCTGCCCCTCCTTCATCCATTATTCCACCTGATCAAATGAAAAATCAGGTGAAATCATAATATCAATTAGATAGTCTAACACACTGTAATATCATCATGTTGGTCAACAATGTGTATGTGTGGTTGTCTTTTCTATAGGAGTATGACAAAAACAATGTAAACATCTGTTCATTACTCCAAATTTAAGGGTCTTTCTACGTAAGTCAAAAATTTCCTTAAGGAATAAGAAGATGCAGAAAATACATATGAACATAAACGCAATTTGATAGCCTACCAAAAATTAAATTCTCTACTTGAGAGAGTATATTTAAATGATAAAGGTTTGATTCTTGCTCCATACTACTCAGATGTTGGTTAACTTTGAGACACAAAAAGAAATAATTTTAACAACCGACCAGTACAACTGAACATTCAGTAAATATGACATAAAGTGTGTACCTTTTATAGATACTCCAGGGCTAGGACTAGGGGAGTGTGTGGATATTTCAGCTTCTTTCTCTACTTTCATCTGAGGTTCATGTAGTAGTTGCAAAAGAGCTGACAGTAAGTCACCTAAATGTCTAGAAAGTATCAAGCCACCAAGACTTGGAACAGCTATACAAGTCAATAACGTACGGACAACTTCAAATAAATGAGTGTTAATAGTGCACTTTGAGAGAGAAGGTGGCTCCGGAAACATATCACTGAATCCAGATCTAAGTTGAAGAGGTATTCCAACTCCTTTTGAAAGGTAAGTGCATATCCCCATGGAAACCACAAACTGAAGAACTGTTGACAATATTTGTTGATGCCCAATGCTAAGACTATCTGGGGCAAGTGGCGGCACATCTTGGGATTTTGTTTTTTTTACATTACTTTGCAAATTTCTGAACAGTTTAATCTCATTTTGCAGGTGCAAATGTAGGGAATCCAAAAGTATGAGCAAGCATTTAGTATGATTCCATCTGACATCTGTCAGGTATCCTGCATCAGATGATATTGTAGTCAGCAGACAATGTACAATGTCCTTTGGCAATGGTCCTGCTGCTACATCATTCTCAAGAAATGCCTTGAGAGATGTCAAGGCCCTTGTCAGTGAATCATTAAGTTGGTGACCTTTTCTGATGTTGTATGATGCTGATGAAAGTTCTGCAAGTTCAAAAGAAAGGAATTAATATTTCACTACCAATACAAAAGGTGAAGCAATGTACTACGTACAGTATCCCTTGGGAGTACCAACAAACACCACAGCGGTACCTGAGAAGCCTCTTAGACATCTTTATTATCTTTTTAAACTGGAGCACCAATAGTGCAGAATCTCAAATCGTATTTGTTAGGATTCTGAACGGAACTAGGACATAGCAATGCTCATAATTACAGTAGCATCATTAGTCTAGATTTACATCCAATAATTATGGGAAATTTTGGGAAAGGCTTGGACCAATTATATCTGATTACGATTATGATTAAGATTACAGCTACTGCAAAATAAAAGTAATCAATTACAATACCTGGCAATGATTTCTTACATTTTCTTTACATATATCTAGATGGTATATCTTTAGAAAATGGTAAAATTATATCATGAGAAGACATACAGATAACTCTGGAGATACAGTGCAGTAATCTACTATTCTAATTTGAAATACACATTTACAATTTAGTGCACATACATTACAGCAATTTTCTCCAAGTGGGTTTTCTTTTTTTTTTTCTTTTTGGGGAAGGAAGGAAGGAGAGTCAACCTTTTCTTGGGGAGGAAAGTCTACCAACCAAGTGATACTACTGCTCTCCTGAAACCCCACTAAACCAGAATGAAAAAATGCATTGTGGTTTCAATGATTTCATTACGACATGTTTTTTTCTGAATCTGAGGTATTTTGTAGTTTAAAAAATGACCTTGACCCCACCAAAAGCAACAAGGTCTTGATACTCAATGTGGTATACCTATATCCTAAATATAACATTTGTCCAAGCTTTCCTTCTTGAGATATCATGCTTACAAGGTTCTACAATTCTACTCCTTGTCAACCTAAATGACCTTTGACCTCCACCATAAATGATAAGGATCATCTACTCAATAAGGGCAATCTACATGCCATGTACGAGATCACTCAGGGTTACGCTTTTTGAGATATCGTGTTTTAATAAGCAATTTTCAAGGTATTTACCTTTTGACCTCGTGTGACCCCAAATGAACTTTGACCGCCACCAAAAACAATATGGATCATCTACTCAATAATGGCAATCTTCATGCCAAGTATGAGATCACTCAGAGTTAAAGCCTGCAGTCACATGTACAAATTAGAAAATGTGATTACGAACATCACAACCACTTACTGTTCATGACCATGTTCCTCGGCTAGGTTATTTGAACACACTAAGGCTATGT
>VJOZ01016873.1:0-14015 GCA_009801055.1 Stichopus horrens | reverse complement strand
GTCCTCCACAAAGGACATATAAAACACAAAATGTGTAAAATGTGTATTTTGCACATTCAAGACCATGTTTTTATTTGTCTTTCTTATACAGGTTGAAACTTTCCACAGCTAAATTATACTACTGACTTGTAACTTAACAAATATGCTCAGGGTTTCTCCCAAGGGAAGTTTGATTTCCAGAAGAAGGCCGTTAAAATTCCACCTTTTCACTTCGATAATAAAAAAAAATGTCAATATCTAGAANNTATCATATAGAAGAAAATCTCTGTTAATATATTGTTTGTTTGACATCATAGGTCAAAGGTCATAAAAATGAGAAGGACATTGTTTGCATTATCTTTTTGTGTGAATGTTCCATGGAGGTAAAATTACCATATATGGAAAGTAGGAGATTCAAAAATTTTCTTTTTAAAGCTATTGATGATGTTTTGAGGTCAAATGTCACATGATTGAAGGTCAAATCAGTAAACACTAGAAATCAATACATCACAATCTCCTCCTAGATGGTAAGTCAAATAAACTTTTAACTTGCTGGGTAGGTGCCCAGGTATGTGGTATAGTGTCCGTCCGACTGATAGTCATAGGTCACAGGGTACGGGTCATGAGGACGAATAACCACATTTTTAGCTTTATCTCTTTGTGTGAATATTATACAGTTACAAAATAACCATACATTGAAAGTAGACAATACAAGATTTTTTTTAAAAAATGTTAATGACATCACCAGTTTAAAGGTCATGTGATTGAAAGTCAAATCAGCAAAAATGCTTTGAAAAAAGTTGTCATGGTTTTCATCTAGACTGTAAGTTGAATGAACTTGGTGAATAGGTATCTGCACGTGACACATAGTGTCAGCTCAACTAATGATGTCATAGGTCTAGGTCACGATTACTCTAGTGCATAAAACAGTGTGTTAGGGACTGTTAAGTGCATGGTGTCAACATAGTGGTTACACCTTTGCATTTAAATGAGTGTGATGCAGTACTTCAACCTATTACACCATCTTTGGACTGGGTGATCATGTCTGGTAGCAATGTCATTTACAATGCTTTAGTACCTTCACTCAGTTTATTTCATTTTATTTTTATTTGTACAGGATCTCAAGTTGTTTCCCAACTTTGAAGATAATACTGAAGCACAAACAATGGGCTTTTCAGGGCATTCAAAACATCAAGAGTGACCACAAGGGTGGATCTAATGAATACTTTGACGCACAAACATTTTTTGTAATATTTTGACGCACACTTGATTTCTATGCACATGTGTACATGCATGCATACATGCTTTGTGCTGTTCTATGCATATGTGGTGTACTGCAGAACTACAATCTTGGACAAAATACCTTGGGACACCCTGCGCCCCTGTTCAAAGTTGGCTACAGGATTGCTGTTCAAAGGGCACATTTACTTCTACAGCGCAACATTGGAGAGGGGCATGCAGTTTCGTGCTATCCTCTCACCTAAAATTCAGTAACATATTGGCAACGTTTGAAGTTTGGCAGTATGAAGTTTATTTTCTACGTACGACAAAGTGTCCCAACAATTTTGTCCAACACTGTAGATCACTCAGTAAGTAACTTGAATAATCAGCACTTTTATGAGCTGTCTGAATTACTGAAAAAAAAAATATACAGCTCAGCACACAAGTACATGGAGTGCAAGAAATGATGTATGAATGACCATGAAAACAATTGGAATGAGACTTGCAACTCTGTGGATTGCCTACTTGCTTTTATCTTGCAAAATCATAATCCCGTGCTGTGCTATTCTGTGTACAAAGCAGGCCCAAGTGCCAAGCTAATAAAATAATCTATAGGTCTAGGTAACACCTATTAAAACCAAATCAGCAGCAGCAGCATATTTTCCTACACAAAGGTATTAATATGTTGATACGTACTAGTTGGCAGCTCTACTGGCATCTTTTGTCTGTAATTTGTGCATAATGGATGTCTCCTTCATATATTTAAGCAGATACACAAAAATGCAGCACACCTAAATTATTACATACAATATAAACATAAAACCAAACCATTAAATACTTCTTACCAACACATGAGCCTGTAATTTCAGGATCTCTTGAATAACCTTGCAAACAATCACATGAATAACCGCCATCAACATTAACACACATCTGGTTTGGAGAGCTGTCGCAGATCACAGGATTAGAACATTCATCAACATCTACAAAAAAAAAAAAGAAAACCGTCAATCAGTGTAGAAGACCATGTGTAAATTATGGTTATTAATATGTAAATGTGTGCTGTCATCAGTCAACTCTGGTATACAAATTGTGTTCACAAGTTTGAGTTTGTAATCTGACCCAAGTTTGAACTCAGATGAAATTTTAATAGAGCTACCAAAATAACCAAAAAGCCAAAAGATGCTGTGGTTTTTATGATTCAGTTACGAGTATTTTGATTATGGCATATCGCATTTAGTGAGGATATGTTGATCCAAAATGATTTTTCCCTCTAGCAAATCAAATATGAGAGCTGTCCAAACTTCTCTTAATGTTTACAAGGTTTTCACAACTCCTCCCCAGTCGACCATTGGCCTCAACAGAAAACATAGGATATGTTTGCTCAATAAGACACAACTTGAAACTCCACATCAGATCTGTCCATGCTTCCCTTCTTGAGATATAACATACATAATATATTAACAATCTGATCCCCTTTGACCCAGAGTGACCTTTGACCTCTACCAAAAACCATAGGCTTTTTGTACTCGATAGGATACACAAAAATGTCAAACAGGAAATCTGTCCAAGCTTACCTTCCTGAGATATTATGTTCACACTGTTTAACCCCACTGAACCCAAATGATCTTTAAGCACCACCAAAAACGATAGGATTTTTCTAAGTGATGTAATGCATTATGGTGCTAACTATCAAAAGTTTCCATGATTCCTACCTTGAGACATTGCATTAGCATTGCATTAAATTTTGACCTTCGGTGACCTCTGATATCTTTGACCTCAACCAATACTGATAAAGGTTCTTTTACTTGATGTAATGCATTGTCATGATCATTAAATATTTTCATGATTTCTACTATGAGATACTGCCAATAAGATTTTCAGTATTTGACTTCTAGTGACTTCAGATGTTCTTTGACCTCTACCAAAAACAATAGGCTTCTACATTACATAATACATTTACAAATTAAATATCAAAAGTTTCCATGATTCCTACCTTGAGATGCTGTGCAAACAAGATTTTCATGTGACCTCTGATGACCTTTGACCTCCACCAAAAACAATTGGGTTCTTTCTCTTAATATGGGGCATCTATGTACCAAGTTTGAGAACTATGAGTCCAAGTTTCACTTATTGAGGTATTGTGATAACAACCATGGTGTCACAAACACACACACATGCACACGCACACACTCAGAGGCATACACCCAATCATAGCGCATAGGTTTAACTTTTCATCAAAACCAGAAGACTTCTGGTACTTATGAAGTGCACCTATAAATGTATTATTTAGGTGCTCAATCAAAGTTTCCCTTTTCAAGATGATATGTTTTAGAGGAGTTTTTAGTTTGTCCTTTGTTGACTCCAAAACACTTCTGACCTCCAACAAAAACAGCAAAGTTCTCTTTTAACTAAATATTTTACAACCATATAGACCTACTCAATTTCAGACTTCAAGAAACTTCCTGTCTTGAAATATCTTGTTTAAAAATCAGATGCAAACACACACATACTTGCACACAATCTTGATTACAACAGCTATGGGTTCATCAAAACCAAAAATGATAAGTGTTAGTGAGGCAGCAACCCAACACTGTTCCATGAACAGCCAGTATGAACATCTAACCAGAAAGCAAAAATGCACTGTCGTTTCAGTCATGCAATTACGAGGATTTTTTTTTAATCAGATATTATAGCATTAGGATTTGCAACAAGCTGCCATGTATGCTTCATATGAAATATGAGATCTGCAAAAACTTTCTGTCAAGAGATTTATATCCATTTCAAAGTTTTCACAATTTGACCCTTCTCGACCTCAAATAACCTTTGACCTCCATTAAATTGATAGGGGTCTTGTACTCAATGAGGAAAACCTACATGTTAAATATGAGATCCAAACAAGCGTCCCTTAATGAGAACTATGTATACAGGAATTTCCTAATGAGACATCATTGACTTCAAATGACCGTTGACCTTCACCAAAGACAATAGGGATTCCAGCACTCTTTAAGATACACCTACGCAATCGATGAGAACTGTCCAAGGTTTACTTCTGCAAACAGCATGTATTCATGTTTTTCACAATTTGATCCTTGTTGACCTAAAATAACCTTTGATCTACACCAAAGTAACCAGAAAGCCAAAAGGGTTTGTGATTCCTTGCAACATGGTTATATTATAACAACCATTAATTATCCACATAACAAGTATGAGATCAACTACAGTTACTGTTTATGAAGCACCACATTAATAAGCCTTTGGGCAAAAATGACCTTTATTTGGTGACCTCAAATGACATTTGACTTTCACTAAAAGCAAATAGGGATCACCTACCCAGTATGGCCAACTCACATATCAAGTATGACATAAGTCAACATCACCCTTCTGGAGGTAATGTGTTTGCAAAGTTTTCAAAGTTTGACCTTGGGTGACCTCAAGCAACCTTTGACCTCCAGCAAAAACAAAAGGAGTCTTCTACTCAGTATATACAATCCACACATCAAGTATGGTATCAGTAAAGGTTAGATTCCTGGAGATATTCTTTACACATTTTCAGATTGACTTCTGGTGATGTCAAATGACCTTTGACCTTAACCAAAAGCAATAGGGTTCTTCTGCTCATTATTGCCAACCAACACACCAAGTATTATTGTGTTTACACTGTTTTACAGTTGACCTTGGTGACCTCAAATGACCTTTGATCTCCACCAAAAACAAAAGGGATCATCCACTCAATATGACCAACCTACACATTAAGTATAACATCAGTCACAGTTAACCCTTCTGGAGATATTGTGTTTATAAGGTTTTTACAGTTTGACCTCTGGTGACCTCAAATGACCTTTGACCTCGATTAAAAACAATAGGGATCATCTACTCAACATGACAACCCACACACCATGTATGAAATCCGTCATTGTTACCCTTCTGGAGATACCATGTTCACAAGTTTTTTACAGTAAGACATCTGGTGACCTCAAATGACCTTTGAAACCCACCAAAAACAATAGGGATCATCTACTCAATATGAGCACTCTTCATGCCAAGTATCATATCCCTCGAATTTCTTCAGACATCGTGTCAACAAGATATTAGCATCACACACACACACACACACCCATCCTGACACAGGACATGACCATCACATAGATTCCTTGCCTGCCTTTGGCAAGGAATCAAAAAGGGATCTTGTACTCAATGTGGTACACCTACACACCACATACGAGATTTATCCTAATTACCCTTCTTGAAATATCATGTTTATAACTGTTTTACATTTTTTACCCCTGTTGAACTCAAATGACATTTGACTTTATCAAAAACAACAGAGATATTGTACTCAATGAGGTACACCTACATACTAAATAGGAGATCTGTCTAAGCTTCTTTCCTGAGATATCATGTTGACAATCAAAAGCAAAGAAGCATGCTCATTCCATGGAGAGCCAGAATATACATCCAATGACTCACACCTGTTCTAGGGACAGCTACTATGCTGATGTGACAATTTATGCTTGTTGTATGAACAGCTAGTATGCACACCAAAACATTTTATGCCTGTTCCACGAACAGCCACAATACATATCTAGCAATCCATGCCTGTTCCATTGGACAGCCACAATACATATCTAATGGCATGTAGATGTAATAAACAATGCCTGTTAAGTATGCTTATTTAAGGATATTTATAAAGCAAGAAAATAACTTTATGTGACATACTAATTGCTAGAATGTGCAAATGAAGGGTTCAACTGGTGTTATATCCAGAGACTGTCAAATACACTTTTCATTGACAGTAATCCCACACAGTGACCTCACTGAATAAAATCAGGGATTAGAACTTTTTATGTCCAAGGTTTTAGAAAAGTAGCTCCTCTTGCTCAATTGATCATAATTCCATATGTAGAATCATTTTGTGGTTTTGTATAATGATAAATACCTTGACATATTTGATTTATATTTCTCCGATATCCAGAGGTACAGCTGCAAACCCCAGCCACACATTCTTCATTGGATCCGCATGTTATAGTTTGACATTCATCTATTTCTGTGAGGAATTAAGGAAAAATAAGAAGAAACAGTGTTGTATAGTGTTTGCATGAACTTACAACATCAATTGGTAACAACAAAAAACTTCACTTGAACAATTAGTTTAAAAATATGTAAAAGAAATGTAAAAAAATCTCTGTGTACCAACACACTCTCCAGAAATGTCCTCATATCCATGAGGACATAAACAGCGAAAACTCCCATCAAAATTAGAACAAAAGGCTGGAGGATTACAACGTTGTGGATTCTCACACTCATCAACATCTGCAAAAGAGAAAAACAGTACTGCAAATAGTACATTGGTATGTAAAGCTATGTTACCTTGGTAACAATATGTAAAGGTACCTGATAATAGTATTTATACTGTAATAAAAATAGCTTGTGAATTTGCAAATGTAACAATAGGTTATCACTTTCTAAGAGATTAGTGAAACTACAGGCAAGTGTAACTGCAGCTACAGTAGGTTATCATGTAGCAAATTTAGCAAAGGAAGTTACAAGTAAACATAGCATATGATACCATAAGCGTTATTCAATAATCTTGTAACAATATTTATGCTGAAATAGCATCCAAGGGCAGATTTAGTTAACAGTAAAATCACTATCTTTAACAAGTGTGTGTACTGNNCAGGTAAATAATAATGAGTATAGTTTTCACAAGCAAATTCCAATGAATCATACATTAAAGTGAAGTCATCTTGTAGAAGGCTTGCAGGGTGTTCCCCTATGATTTAATAGAATCAGATATTGAGAAATGTGGAAACTGGAAGGTAAGAAAACATCAAACTACTGTATCAATATTGATTCAACTAAGGGTATTAAAAAATGTTGTGGGTGCATCTTGAAAACCCACACTAAAATCTATACCATGCATGCTGTTTTCAAGTTCTGTTATCGAACAATTGCATTGAGATAGGAATAATATCATTAATATATACTCAAAAAATGTAGCTCATGAGACTAGCAAACCAGAAATGCACGATTTCAACCATTTTCGGGAAAAAGCAAGGTTTTAAAATATTGCAATGAGTCTGGTGTACTGGTTGCCCAACACTTTAATACAGGAGATGAATAGAATATTACAAAACAATCTACTGATATTAATAAATGCTGACCAAAAGTGATCAAGTACTATACTACTGTATAGCATACAATACTACAGCATACAACAATACTATATAGCATGCAATCCTATACTATAGCATACAATACTATAGCATGCAATTTGTTTCAAATTGACGGATGAGATAAGCACTACGAAAAACCTTTTTGTACTAAGTGTGGAACAATGTCTCACAAAATGTAACATCTTGCAAAAAGAAATATTCTTCTCAGTTTTGTGTAGTAAATAAAAAAGCAGACGGTCAAAAGGTTTAATTCATTGCCATACAGATATATTTTAACAAACACAAATCACCCACAAGAAAACTTAAGAAATCAATTACAATTGTTCTACTTGAAACATCATAGTTATAAGATCTTTGAACTCTTTTCACCAACATCTCTTCTTGTAGCACTAAACCTGTGCTGAAACAGAGAGGAATCATCAATTCAATATGGGCAATACACAACTTGCTTCCACAGTTTGCCCACTTGAGATAAATTGTCTATACAATTTTGAATTCTGATGTCAAAAGATCTTTGACCTCCACAAAGTCAATAGCTCACAACTACTAAACATGAGTAACAGCCATGCAAATTATGACATCCGTCACAATTACACTTCTTGAAATATGGGGTTTACATGACCTTGACCTTTTGACCCTGGTGACCTCAAATGAAATTTGATCTCTACCAAACTCTCAATGGATCATGTTATTAATATGGACCATCCACAAAAATAGAAAACTGAACATTACTCTTCTTGAAATAATATGTTTACAGAGTTTTCACAGTTTAATTGAGTTATGAACTTTAACTTGTTTTTCTTGAGATACACACGGATACGTGATTTTGATCCTTTTTATCTTCAGTGACCAGACATGACATTTGACTTCTGCTAGGGTAATGTCCAATATTTAATTTTGTAGTAAGTTACCATCTTAGCATTTCTTGGCAAAGTTCATGAGTTACAGGGACAAAACCAACTTTGAGTCATTTCAATATTTCACTCCAAACGTACATATACGGAGGTGACTGCAATCAGGTGTGCCTTCTGGAATCGGAAAGAACTGCCTCTATGTGGCTTTCTGTTTAGAAGTATGTCATCCAACAGGTCATTTCTGAAACGCACTTGATATATTATTAAAGTATACAAATTGTGTCAACAGTCTATGAAAGATGGTTTTGAATCCATTGTATCTCATGTACATTCCTGTGTCGGTAGTTACCGGTCATCTAACTTCAAGCTAGCCTACACTCTCAGGATGAGCAATTGTTGCTGTTAGACATTCCAACATTCTGGGAGACACATGCACATTTTATGCCAGAGCTATATATGGATACCTCATGGTATACAAATGACATAGATAGGGATTACCCACTGGGGTTAGGCTGAGAAGGGGGGTCCAAATGTGTCTGTGCATATGTGCCAGTATGTGTACTACCAAACTTGTATCATGATCTCCTCCAAAACGGTATGTCGGATAAACCTCAAACTTGGTGGGTATGAGCCCGGGTATAAGGTGTAGTGTCCCACCGAGTGATGATGCCATAGGTCAAAGGTCATGGCTATGTTTTAAAATAATATATGAAATATTCACACATTATATGGGTTTTTTACATTCTAGAGTTATAAAACTACCATATATAGCAATACAAGGATTTTTATTAAAATATTGACAATGTCACCAGGTCAAAGGTCACATGATTATTAAAAGTCAAATCAGCCAAAATGTTCTGACAAATGTGTCACAATCTTCTCAAGACAGTAAGTCCAACAAACTTCAACCACGGAGGATAAGTGCTGGGGTATGTCACATACTGTCCAACCAACCTCTGATATCACACGTCAAAGGTAATGAAAATGAAAAGCACATTTTTAGCAAATCTAAATTTGTGAATATTCTAGAGGTATAAAACTACCATATAAGAAAGTGACAACACAGGGACTTGATAAAAATATTGATGACATCACCAGATCAAAGGTCACATCGGCAAAAATGTTCTTAAATGTGTGTCATAATCACCTCCTAGACAGTAGGTCAAACAAACTTAAAAGTTAGAGGGTAGGTGCTCTGATTTGTCATATAGTGTCTGCCTGACTGATGACATCAAAGGTCAAAGGTCAAATGTCATGAAAATGAGAGGCATATTTTCAGCATTATCTCAATGGGTGAATATTCTTAAGTTATAAAACTACCACATAGAAAGTGACAACACAAGGAATCTTTTAAAATACTGATGATGTCACCAGGTCAAAGGTCACATGATTAAAGGTCAAATTGGCAAAAATGTTCTGAAAAGTGTGTCACAATCTCCTCCTAGACAATAAGTTGGATCAACTTCAAACTTGGTAGGTGGGTGCCTGGTTGTGAGATGTAGTGTTCAACCGACTGACGACGTCACAGGTCAAGGGCAAAGATCATGATTACTGTAAAGCATAATACAGTGTTATGTAAGTGGTGGTAGTGCATGGTGTGTCAACATAACTTTAATAAATTTGCCTTTCCATGAATGCGACCTGTTATTTGACCCTATACAACCAGATCTGGGCAGAACAATAGAATGGGAATGCAAAACGATAGGGATGAGATCTGCAACTCAATGAATTGGCTGCTTGTATTCAGCATTGTGGCCGTCACAGTCTTACAGACAGTGGCTCACCTCAAATAATATGAAACTCCAACATGAGGTCTAGAGCTGTTACCACTAAGCAGAAAACACCTGTATGGCTTGTTAAATGTTATTGCTAACTTTCATTAGCTTGACATCAAAATCGTTTTAGCCTAATCAAGAAGTACTGTCTTGCACATTGTAATCTGAATTTGTCGGACCTTACAGTCTGAAGGAGTAATTATGTATCTAATTGACACCTAAAGCAAAATTCTTGCATCTGTCATCTGCTTGGGTACATGTTTATTTCCACTCTTTTTCTATTGAAATTCTGTGACAAACAAAAACATGCTAAATACGAGATTTCTGTTGTTACTCTGATTTGAATACATCATTTAAAAGGTTTTCAAGGGTTGACTTCACATGACCTTTGACCACCCCCAAAATCAGTAGGGACCATCTACTCAATATAGCCAATGTACACATGCACTAAGTATGAAATATTCATCTAATTAATTCAGGCAATCCAAAACACAAGGTATGAGATTATGGAAAGTTATGTAGATTTCTTTTGCATTCAGCGAAGGAATCCAAACTAAAAAACTGATGAAATGTGTGATATAATGCTGCCATACCATTACACGTAAAACCGTTTCCAGTAAATCCTTGCCGACAAGTACAACTGAAGCTCCCTGCTGTATTAACACAACCAGCATTCACATTACAGGGGTTTGTTGAACATTCATCAATATCTGCAAACAGAAGAGTAGTAACAACATAAAAAGAGCAGACAAAATAATTGGTGGAAATCAGAATCAGGAAAAAAACGACAATAGCAAGACAAAATAACATGTAATGTATGTATGGATAGAATTCTGCACAGTCTATTTCATCAAAAGTTTAAAGGCAAAGAGTGAGATCATCAAACCAGACAGCCATCAGGCTTTATGTAACTGTGTATAATGTCACATGACAAGTGTATAAAGATACTAATAACTGAGTTATCATGTTACCTACTTTGATGTTTAAATTCTTTGACACAAAGTGACCTTTCGCCTGCTCTTAAAGCGATATAGATCACCCACCACCCTATGGTATACAGTCATATACATGCCGATATGAGTTGGTATGTTGTAGATGAGTATGTATAAAAGTGGTGGTTCTCATAAACATGAAGTTTAGTAAAGGATGTACAGGGTCTGATTTCTAGCTGGGACAGAGTACTGTAATATCAACCTTTTCCCCTCTGAAGTAACCTAATTGGTAAGCAAGAACAAATATGATGTAAAATTGTTGAGTTGCTGGTCACCTTACATGAAGCTGTGATAAAAGCCACAGGCTTTCTGAACACAGTGTGATCAACACTCATTTAATCATTCATTTATTTTGCCTGTTCAAAAAATAATGTAAAAATAGTATCAACAAGACAATAGAGAAAGTAAGTTGTTTACTGAGCTAGTGCACAGGAAAAGGAAAACAAAAAGAAAAAACCAAGAAAGCAAAATAAAGAAAACACAGGAGGATTTGTGATTCCTTGCCATATGGCTATGCTATAACAAACATGAATTAACCAAAGGACAGGTGAGATCAATCACAGTTACTGTCCTTTAAACATCACATTTATAAGCTTTGGATCCAAGCTGATCTTTCATCTCCTTTTAAAACATAAGGTAAAAAATTTATAGAAATCATTAATTCAATATGGGCAATACACAAGCTAGGTATGAGATTCCTCACAGTTTTCATTCTTGAGAATGCAAGATTTTGAATTATGGTGACCCCAAGTGACTTTCAACCTCCATAAAAAATAATGTGGTATAACTACTGAATATGAGCAATAGACAATAAATAGCAATATATGCAATGTATGAGATCATTTATGCTTTGACCATTTGATCAATGTAACTCCAAATGATCTTTGACCTTCACAACAAAAAAAAGTCAATGGTGATTATCCATTCAATGTGGGCAATCCAAAGGCTACATATGAGATTCCCCCTTGTTATCTTTCTTTAAGAATAAGCTTTACAATGTTTTCACAGTTTGACCTTTGCAACCTTACATGAGCTTTGACCTTTATCAAAATCAATAGGGATCATCTACTCAGTAAAATCAAGCCACACACTACGTACGAGATCATTCACACTTACCATTCTTGACACATTCTGTTGACCAGGTTTTCACACTTTGACTTCTGGTGACATACAATAAGATTTGACCGTCATCATAATCAAAAGGGATCCTCTACTTTGTATGGCTAAAGCACAAACTCAGTAATGGTAACCACTCTTGAGATATGTGATAAAAAGGATTTCAGAATTTGAGCTCTGGTGAAGTTAAATCACCTTTGACCTCCACCAAAATCAAAAGGGATCATCTACTCAGTATGGACAAGATAAACAGCACATATGACATCAGTTACAACTAACCCTATTGATTTTTATTCTTTAACCCACAGTAGCCATGCATTCTTGAGATATGCTTACAAATTTTGACCTCTGGTGACCTCAAATGATTTCTGACTTCCACCAAAAACAAAATGGATCATCAACTCAGAATACCAGGATTCCCACTGTCTGAAAAGAACAAAATTCCAGGCTTTCCCTGACTTCACACATGTCTCAAAAAACACACATGAAATTATTGCAAGAACTAACTTAAAGTTTGCAACTTTGTTGGCAAAAAATATTCTCAACTATGTCTACCAAAAGCTTATCAACCAAAGTTTGACAGACATGCAAGGGCATGTAATAATTAACAGGGAAAAAAAGAAACAGATCAAGTATGTCTGTGTTATATTCCTAATTGCTAAATGTGCTAGGCTATGGGCAAGAACCTACACTAGTAAGTCAACAGGCACTGCATTCTAGTTGCTTTGTGAGGATTCCCAACCTATAGCCATATATTACTGCCAATTGTCACAATGAAAAGATCAAAACAATTGCCACAGCAGTACTTAACAAAGTTCTTTGATGAAACAAACCAAGAAAAGTGATAAAATGAAGTGATGTTCTACATGTCTTGTCTAATCCAGCTATTACACATTCCTTATCTTTGTTAGGCTATAGTGCAGGCAAGAGCCTACACTATTAAATCAACACAGGTACTACTAGTCTTGCTACTTTGTTATGATGTCCAATTGATCTCATACAGTGTTGTTTTGTAATCAGGGTGTGTCAATGAGTCTCATGTGGGTGACTCACGTGGGTAAAAATTAAGTTCATTTTTCATCAATTTAGGCATTCAGTATACCCACCTTATTTTTTTGCAGAGATTTTTAAGTGTATGATGTTGAAATTTGCTCCTACTGTAAGGACACAAAGTCACTTTTCTGCCAGAGCAATGTTATTTTATTGACTGGGGTGAATTTGAATGATATGATTTGAAGTGTTAAGAATTTAAATTACAAATAGAACCCAGAATTCTCAAGAGTGTAACACTTCACTGGCCTAAAGTGGAAATTACCACTTGTCCGAGGCTAAAACAGGTGATATGAGTACATGAGGTTTTGGATTCTGATATACAGGGGTTAGTTAGAGCAGTTCTACTGCAGTGCAATGATAAACATAGTCTACTAATGCATGCCAACTGTTACCCCCACGGGTCAGCTGGCAACATGATGTCAAAATTACCAGTTGGAGAGGACATTTCATTTTCGGAGAGGATATTTGTTTTAGACATAGAGATAACACACTATGAAATGACTATGGTCACTTTTTCCACAGTAATTACTAATTTGTGCCTTGGAATGTTGCATCAAAGATGTCGTATAAAGATCAGTTAGAGCAGTTCTACTCAAATGTATTAATAAACATAGTTTGCTAAAATGCATGCTCACGACGTTACACTTACAGGTCGGCGAGCAATATGATGTCAAAACTATCAGTCGGAGAGGACACTTCATTTCGGAGAGGACACTTTTTTGACAGAGAGATAAAAGATGATGAAATACAGTACATGTCACCACTTCTTAAATGAGAAACTAACATATGGTGAACACCATCACCAAATTTCAGTCAAATACCTTGCTTGCTTTCCAAGATATTGCAATTTGA
>VJOZ01016775.1:315-17371 GCA_009801055.1 Stichopus horrens | reverse complement strand
GCAAAGGCGTCACATACACACACACACACACACACACACACACACACACACACACGACATCACCATCGCATAGATTCCTTGCCAGCCTTCGGCAAGGAATCAATAAAAGTACTAAATGTTTCTTCACATCTAACATAAGGCTCCAGGATGTGGGTTAAACATGTGAGATTCTGCTGTGCATTTATTCATTATGTGGAATTAGGGTCCAAAATAAAGCATCACAGCTATGGTCGCAAAATATCTTTTTCAATTTCATAAACTACATTCCTCAAAGAAAAACAAGACTGACAAGCAATATTTCTTGCTTGCCATGGTAACTTCTATCCAAATACAGACAATGCCAAATGCTTTACCGGTTTTGCAGCACTTGACATTAAACTCCCCATCACAATGCCTTATTGGATGGTAAACAAAACAACGCGCTGACATGCAGGCACGCCTTGCCGTACTGTACAGTGCTGTACTTCTACTTATTACCAATGCGTCTGCTTCTTTCTTCGTTTGCAAGAAATAGGTAGAACGACAGCACTGGCTTCTTACCTCTCCTATTCCTACAGACTACAGCTACACAGTTAAGGACCATTTGTCTTCTATGACCGGTTATACAATGAAAAATATGAAAATATGGTAATCACCACCAGAACGTGTTACTGAAACAGTAGGGTCCATCCAGTATGGAAGCGAAACAACAGTTGCTAATTATGACGTCACATGCAAAACCTCTGAAAAATTTATAGATGTAACAGTTGATGAATTTTAAATGTACCTCTCTATAGGGCCCCCTCTGCATGCTTTCCAACTTAACAGGTGCTCTTGCTCTCATTGTTTCCATAGCAACCCCTGTTAAATTAGCCTCATCCTTGCTGTTGAGGGCAATGAACAGCTGTGACAAGAGCCGTGTCGCTACGCCTGGTTTCTCAGTCATCACCTCATGGGCAATGTTAGTATTGAAAGGAACTTCCAGGGTGCGGAACGTGGGTTCCAACCTGGTGAAGTTGTTAAGCTTGGAGTCTGCAGTCCTGTTGGATTGTAAAAGGAATTGGTCAGAAGACACAAGTGTTGACACAAGTGAGACAATCCTTCTTATGTTGAAGCAAGGAGGGAATACAATGTAGTTTCTGCATAACAATTCTGGAGAAGTATTTACCTGCTTTGAGAGAAGAACTGAAAGTCATCTTGAAGATCATACTTTTGGAGCACTTCACCAATCAAGTATCCAGATGCAAACAGCTCTGCAAAATTTTGCTGACCTGCAGAGAAGAAAGAGGCAATACCAATGGCACATGTGTCTTCCCTTCAATAGATTAACATGTCAAGTTTGTTCCCTAGTTCAGGCACTTGATCAGAGGTTTAACAATCAAATGGTTGATCTAAATGACTTGAAAACCTGGTTCGCATACCACATAAGACTTAGAGTTTTTAAAGGAGGTGAGACCCAAAACGAGCACTTAAACAAGTATGCTAGATAATTGACGAGTATGCTTGTATAGGTGGCCATGTGTTGAGAATGAAACACACTGAGACTAGTAAGTATACCTGAAGGTTGTTTAGTTCATGTGAGAAGGTAGTTCCCATTGATAACTTTGTTAAATAATGAAACGAAGAGGCAAGCTATCATGACATTGTACCATGTTTACTGCAGGTACTTGTCCAAAGTATTCTGAAAACCCAATCACACTATTGGAAAGTGAAACACCCTGAAGGAGACCATTCCTTTCATCGTTCAATCTTTGGATGAGGCATACTTTGATGAGTCTTCCATCTACTTCATTGCCTCCACTTCACATACAGATACAGCTCAGCTTTACAAATGTATGAGAAATTTGACTTTTAAATTTTAATTCAAAATTGATGAAGAAGTGAAAGGAAGCATAAGTGAAGGCAAAGACTTCACAGAAACACAAGGTAACAACAAAAACCCCAAGACAAATAAGATAAAAACTTTCTGGACGTCTGCACTGAGCAGAGGCCAAAAACAGAATCCTTCTCTAGAGCTTTTCATCATCATCATCAATCCAAGACCAAGGCCATATCGTCGAAAAGAAAATTTAAAGCTAAAAATCAGCTCTGTAATCAAAATAGAGATCCCTAGTCTGCCAGACTTTGTCGAAGTTTGACTTAAATACGTTCAAAGATGGTGCATACGCTGGTAACGAGTTCCAAATGCCAATATTACGCTGTGTAAAGAATCTCTACCTAACATTCTTACTACAATGAGGCTTCTGAATTTTAAACTGGTGCCCTCTTGTATTGGAATCAACCGCTCTCTGGAAAAGCTGATTATTGGTAACTAAGCATTCATTAATATAATTATAGATGTAGATCATGTTGCCTCCTAGTCTCCTATAAGTAAGACACGTTCAACTTGCATAACCCATCAGAATAGCTAAGGTGTCTAAAAGTAGGAATCAGTCTAGTCGCCCCTCCTTTGCCTTAAAACTTGTTATGTTATCTGAGTATGTTATGTCAAATGACAAATCATGAAGGATGTAGATTATTGTACAAAGTTTGCCACAGTTCTTTGTACTGAATGCATGTTGTGAGTCTGTACTTCTGTGTAGGTAATACATTAGACCTCACCTGATGTTTGCCCTACATAGCTTGTAATGTTGAACACTTTTCAGTCCATACCCAATCCTTATGAGCTTAACATGAACCAGTCTGAAAAATTTGATACAGTCTTTGCAGGGGAGAAATCCTTCATGCAGAAATAAGAACAGTGGTAAACTATCAGTGCAAATTTAACCAGAATTAAAGTGCAAATGCATTGTGGTTTTGATGACTTCATTATGAGGATTTTCATAAATCTGATATATGATGACTGATATTTATCATGTCTCAACAAGCACAACTGCATATTACCAGAGATGCAAAGTCTCATGCCTACTGCCTGTGTCACATGCACACACCTCAGCCGCAAATCACACACTTTTAGAGGTGTACTTAGAGAGAAACGTAAAAGTACCAGGTTTTGCATGAAATTCGCAATGTGAAATTTACACTTATGCCACAAGACTACATCATGCATTGCATGCTTGCCCTAACCAGGAGGTAACTACGTACATATATACAGCAGTCCTTAGCCATGCATATGCACAGTCAGTGTGTCTCTTGACGTCTTGTGTTATTAGTCCCAAGTGTGAGATCTTTGTCCCTGGTGGATACAATGATCTCTACATTAACTGGATCGGGGGAATAGATCTTCGCTTTGATGCCACCAAAAAAAACCCTCTTTTGTGTGAACAAACATGGCCGAAAACACTCTTCGGTGACTAACACTGAGTGTTGAGAAGCAACACTATGGCCTAGTTAGGCCTAGGTTTTAGTTAATTGCGGTGTTAGTCTTACCTACAGTCTCTGATATTTTCAGTTCATCGTTTAGCCACCTGCACAGTATTTCTGTCATTGTGACAGCGACGTTATCTGACTACTCTTAGCCCTTGGTAAGTTATGGAACGTCTTCCAAGGGCAGGCTAACTTGCTAAAGGTTAACAGTGGTCTCGCACTGGGCTATTTCTAGACTACGTCAAACAACGAAGTATTGCAAATAGCCTAACAAAGTTAGTGTAACGTTAAACGTTAGGCTAACTTGGACTCGGCTGAACTGTTCCAACAAAACTAGTGCGACTCAAATCATGACACCATTACGGAAGAAGCAAAAGATTTGCTGGATAATATCAAAGCAATAATAATGAGGTGCCTGTTTCCTTAGGTAACGTAAGAGGAAAATCAGTGGTGAATTCACTCCCAGTAAGTCATGGTTTCACCAACTCGAAA
Source organism: Stichopus horrens (assembly GCA_009801055.1). NCBI lineage: Eukaryota > Metazoa > Echinodermata > Holothuroidea > Aspidochirotida > Stichopodidae > Stichopus > Stichopus horrens. The sequence goes on along the minus strand of VJOZ01016775.1, from coordinate 13,594 downwards.
ATAAGCTCTCTAACTGTCGCCATAGAAACCACTCGCCGAGTTCGCACTGCATGCAGTGCAGAGCTCGAGAAAACTTTCATCGAACGCCAATTGACTTCGCTTGTGTGGCCGATCAAGATGAGGAACTGGTCGATAGTAGCTACAGTAGCCAAGTAAAGTTCATTTCAAGGAGAAATGCACAAGGGGGAATAACTTAATTAATCAAATATGAAGCAGAGGCGTTTGACAAAAGTCTAATTTTCATTCAAAAATATTGTTTATTCCTGAGCACTGACGCTTTTTGAAATTCAGAGAAGAGTACACTTTCATTTTCGTCCTAAGTGTAAATGTAAACAGACTTGAGTAAGTTGAATTATGATGTCACATAATCCCTGACACCAAAAACTGAAACAATTCTTTCTTTCTTAGCATATAATTCCCATAAATCCATACATCCACTTGTAATATTTTGTACTGAATTGCTGAGGAGTATCTTGCAATGACCAAATTTTACTTACTTTGATTTGCCTCTCAGTATTGTACAAGAAATAAAAAAGTCGTCAGGCTGTGACATTACAATCTTAGAATGGCAGCCTCCTGATTGACTTAGTATGAACTTTCGAATTGCAATATATGTTAATGTTCTAAAAATTTAACATCATATGGAGATGAAATTTAGTGATGGTTTTCACTGATATTACTCTCTCATTAATTAGCAGTAATGAGTGATTTCATTGTCAAAGGTTCTGACTGACATTTTCTGATAGATGTCTCATACTCATCCAACAGAAGGTCCACCGTGACTCTGTGTGCAGAGGCTCCTAAGAAACAGAACCAAATTCTAGATATGATTAGGAGAAATTTCAGATTTCTTTGCAATAATGTTGTTATGAGGCTCTACACGCAGTTGGTTAGGTCCTATCTAGAGTATGCTTTACAGGCTTGAATCCCCATTTTTTTTCAAAAGACAAGTATAATTCAGAAAAAAAAGTTCAGAAAAGAGCTACAAGGCTGATAAGTTCCATGAGAGGCGTAGCTTATGATCATAGATTAGAATACTTAATCTTACTTTCTTTGACATTATACGACTGCGGGGTGATCTTCAAGTGTTCAGAATTGTTCATGGCGTGGATAATTTAGTTTTTAATGATTTTTTTCAGTGGTATAATTCAAGGAGCTCTCGTGGTCACAGATTTAAGCTCCAAAAGATGCAGTGTAAGCTTCGTAGAAAGTATTTCTTTTCGCAGAGTTGTGGATGAATGGAATGGCCTGTCAGACTCTGCTGTAATGTCTAAGAGTGTTGATGCCTTTAAAAATGCACTTGATAAATATTTTCGGCAGTGTTGGAAATTCTGATTGTTTGGTTTGGGCTTGGGGAAGGTCTACTCGATCAAGGTCTCTTTAAGGACATTGTCCTTTCTGACCCTTTACTTACTAAACTATGAAACTTTCTCACTGGAGGCAGATAATGAGGAACTCGAACCTCCACCTTTTTCAGTGTCCGGTACCGTTCTCATACTTTTCGGAAATTGCGTTAAATTTAAAGTTATAGATTTCTGTAGAGGGTGAAGTGCCTGACACAAGCCTCCAACAACAAGACCCATTTTTTTTGCACATTCATTTGCTATATAATTACACGACGAAAATCATATATCCCCTACAAAAGACAAGAAAATTTCAGACGTTCCCCTATCCTCTCTAGCACTGCCTTCGCCAGTCTGTAAGGTTCATTTTTTCTCCCTACCCATCCACTGCAGTCTGTACGGGATGGGCCTAAACGCTTGAATGGCCAAATCAACGATGTTGCTTCTAAGTCTTATCCTGAAGTTCCTGCAGTCTGCAAACTTTCAATCACTAGCTGCTACTTGAAGTTTTTTACTCTTCTCAACAAGGCAGTACAAGTGAGCTAGAAGTATAGAGAAAAAATATTTTCTATATTTCTATAGTAGACACATTGCATGCTGTGAGATACCGCAGAAGAGCGCGAAATTTTAAATGGAACGAACAGGCCATGCTGGAATAAAAATGAAACAGTGCCACCACAATACAGTGCCTAAATTTTATCCCTCCTATCTCGTACAATGTATTGAGCTAGGGTAATGTTATCCCTTTACGGGAGCAATTCAAATATTGAATGGACAATACATCAATAGGACCTTTCAATATATCGGCATACTTTGTGCAATATGCTTCCACATGTCTCTCTATTCTGCTTTGTTTGTGTTTAAGTCTTCAAAATTTGGTTGAAACCATTGTATTATGTGGATGACATAAGTCGACAACTTCGGCTCCGGTGTACTATACACAGCCAGATTAGTGCACTGTGTCTACTGCATGCCCTAGACGGCTAGCTATTCCAACAGGAGAATCGTCTGCTTCAAAGTTAGGCCTATATGTGTATTTGTATTCCTGCTCAGAGTCAGACTGTGGATGATCAATTGAATTCACTCACATTGGGAAGTATTTGGATTAAATAACCGGAGCAAATTACCAGGTTTGTCTTGAAGAACTGTATGTAGAAAATGCAGCAAAATTGCCAGTGTTTCAAGAATTAAAGTTAGGAATTCTCACGTTCGACCTTAGTCTGTTAGTGTTACTGCAATGGTATTTGTAGGCAACAGTGAAGCCTATCTTCACTACAATAAACATAAAACATGGCCTAATGTTAGGCTTCTTACCGTTACTGCCACAGGAATAGACGAAATCAGGCCGAGGCCTACTTGCCAAGTACCAGGCCTACTAAAGTTTTACAACAACGTCAGTCTAGTGTGTAAGGCTGAGACAGTGTGTTAGGCCTATCCTACCCTAGCCCCTAGACCACTTACGGCTAACCTAAACCTAATTCATTACAACATAATGATGTAAGTGATGTAACTTGTAAGTCCAGGCTAGCCATACTGTAGACTGTGCTAACCCACAGAAGGCTAGACCTTTCTTAAGGGCCTAAGCTGGGGTCCACTTCATTCCCTCATAGGTATTTCGACCATAGCAAATGTGCTCATTATGCCATAGAAAACAAGTCTTTCCACCATTTCGGTAAATAGCTTTGGCTATGGTATGGTGAGATGAACTGGAATGTACTAAGATATGGTAGATGAGGCTACAGAAGGTTGGAACTTACCCGAGTTGGCAAATTGCAGCAACAGGGTTGAATGGAATTTTGGCCCTAGGCCTAATTTACAATATGTAAAGTGATGGATACTGTCGGGCTAGCATAGACTTTCAAGTTTCAGTGGAGTGGAATAGGCTTACCTCCGTTGAATGAATGGCCTTCACACTGTTTCCATAGACTGAACGATGAAGGGATTGTGCAGCACACATTTTTTAGGGTTAGGTCTCAGGATATGGGGGATAGGGTTAGGGGATAGATACTTACATATAGTACATGAATATTAATAAATATTACATGACTAGGTCCACTTTCATTTCCATTTTGTTTGTTAATCTTCTATTTTTCTATAAAGTACCATGTGCAGTTGTTTCTGGTATGATGCTACATAAATCTTCTCAATTATTATTTTTATAGCATCAAGAATTACTACATACATAGTATATACTCCTAGTCCCATGCGTCTCGGGACGTTCACATCAACGGCGAAGGTAGAATGATATGTCCATAGCATACAGTAGCCTAGTACAGTAGTGATAGTACAAGCAAGGTAGCAGTGCATCGTTGTGACTTAACTCTCTTTGAACCTTTGCTTCTCAGTAACCAATTAGAGTTAAGAGTTATGCATTACAGTCACAGAGAGACATCGATTAAGTAGTACGGAAACAGCTCAAAGTTCTGTTTGCTAACTTGAATACATATGTTCAAGTAAGAAAACACATACTGGCGTGATTGTGGTTCCCATTAATACAATACATTTATGTCTCCACCGATTACAGGTAGAATACAGAAAATGTGGCCACAGCAAGAGGTTAATAAAATATAACCAGTTAGTCTACAACTGTGTCAAACTGTCACAGTACTGTACGTGTTGATCTCTCCAGTCCTCGGCAAGTGCCCCCTCCTTGTTGTATATAACATACAATATCCTTAAATGTGTGACCCTGAACAGAGGGTAGCAACCTATCACTGACCTCTGACATGAAACAAACCACAGACCTACGTAACATACATAATTACTCATACTGATTCCAACTCCATTGCCGCTACAATAATTATTATTTTATTTATTGTGTATATTTTCGAACACCCAACGACTAAATGTGCCCTTGTAGTGTAGGGGGTTATGTTTAAGACTTATGATGTGAATGTTATCATGACATCTTATGTTTGAATCCTCATTTAATGTCTTTCCTTTCAGGTTTAATTTCTAACATTTATTCCACAGGTTTCACTGCTGTTCTTCTCACAGAATGTCCACAACTTTGAAAGAGTGAGGAGAAAAATAAAGCAACCAAATAAAGATAAAAAAAATAGATGTGGATGCTATACCAACTGTTAAAGTTGTCATCTGATACACTTGTTGACATCACTTTTAGGCCAGGATGCTAAATTTGTACAGAAATTTTTAAGGTATTCTACGTTGCAAATTGACACACTGTAGAAGAAAAAATACAGTACGGTACTTCACAGTTGAAAGAAACAGACTGGATTGGGTCTCCTTGCATTCACGTTAGGCCAGCAGGGAGGGACTACCAAAAGAATAATGTATTTAATGCAGGTTTAGTTTCTGAGGAACTTTTGTGATACTACTATCATGGCATTATTTAGGAGTAGTAGACATATGTAAAGGTTTTGTAAGGTGCAAATTGTCTTTCTGTAGATGAAAAAATACAGTACTTGGAAGGATTTATTTAAATTAGGCCCCATATTATCCTTGCACTACTAGTAGGCAGGATTTAATTTCTAAGGACGAACGCTACTTGTTCGGCTTGGGGTATGTATCCTACATGTGTAAAATGTAGCATACAATAATGAATAGGCGTTACTTTTTCAAAAAAGGGTTTTCAGCGCCTGCCTTGCAATTGCAGGTCAGCAGTTACTGTCAGACAGCCAGAGTATATATTCCAGTTGAGTTTTTCATCCAACTTAGCAATTGAGGGTTCTTCCATCATGTTTTAAAAAAGCCCGAATTGATCTGAAATTTGGAAAATTGGATGCTAAGTACATTTCCTGTGCTTATAGACATATGTTTTCTCTTCCAAACTAGACCTACTGCCTTTGGAGATTGATTGCTACAAAACTGACCAAGAAACTACACATAGAATACAGTACCATGCACCTCTTTTTACATGCACAGACTCATTCATCTTTTCTGAAACAGATAAATATTGAAGCATTGTGAGAATGCTGCTATAGTAATTGGAAGTATAAGAACAACCGATTGCATTTGTGAAAATAGCATTTTGGCTCAATTCTGACATTTTTTATGCCCACTTTATTCTTCACAGCAGATGTGGGTTTTATCTGTCCCTGTATGTAGCTTGAATGCACTGCACAAGTCAATTGCCTTCCTATGTTCTATTTTTACATTTAAAGTGTGTTTGCTAGAGGAGGATTTTTCTCAAGTGTGGTTTTGATCATCAGGCCAAACCATTAGGCTTGAAGAAAGAATTATGTATACTCACAAATCAAATCAGTTTGGATTCTTTATACCATGCTTTACAGTATAGAGGGCAATGACTAAACTGTTACTCCCTGTGAAATACAATTGGTAGTAAAGTGAAATAAATGTAACTTCCTAAATTCAGTCATTTCACTGAATTTTTATCAGTCAAGTTAGTCTAAACTGTTTCATGGACATATTAACCTGAAATATTGTCAAAGACTGGACCCATCTTTTATGAAATCTTTGGTCAGCTTAAGAGTTAGATTTGTGCATTATTTGGGTTCCATTTGGTCAGGTAACTACACTACCATGGATGAGGGTGTACAGTGCCCTCTGAAATAGGATATAATTTATTTTCAGCCATTTGAACATTTTTATCACGTACAATATAACTGGATGTCTGTACCTTTGCAAAGCAACGCAACTCTCTGCATATTGTTAGTGTGTGTCCTTCACTTGCAGTTGCCAAGTGATCTCTTATCAAAATGTCATGAAGAATATTACTGTATGGTTGTTATACCAAATGTACAATTCAGTATCTATGTCACAGGTTCCCTGCTTTGTGGAGAAATCCAGTTCTGACTGTTGTCACTGTACAGCATGCACTGTATTCACATATATTGTACTGTATGTATGTGCAATTGTCAAAGAAATTTGAATTGTCCTTATTGTTGCTCAACTACTGAATTGTATTTAGTAAACTTTGTGATATACTGTAACTTCTACTACAGCTGTGGGCCCAACATCAGGCTTGGTTACAGTTTTCAGTTAAAAGTTAAAAACTTTGTACTTTTGGTTTCAGAGTAAATCATCATGTTGGATCCATCATCCTCTGAGGAGAGCTCATCAGAGAATGATACCTGGGAGGAGAACTCTGACAGTTTGTCTGTCCCAAGTCAGGCAGGGGGACCAGGGTCCAGCAATGACAGTCTTCAGACAAGCGGCCCACTCAGTGGCAGTGGTTCTGTTCATCGTGCTTCCATAGCCAGTGCTCGCCCAGCCAGCCCGAGCCCCTCTCTCATTAGTGAGAAAGAAAGAGAGGAGGCCGAGAGACTGGAGAAGGAAGAGGAAGACCACAAGAAGAGGTTGCAGCTGTACGTCTTTGTCATGAGATGCATTGCCTATCCATTTAATGCAAAGCAGCCAACTGACATGGCACGCCGGCAAACAAAAGTAGTCAAACAACAGCTGCAAACTATCAAGGAACGCTTTCAAGCCTTCATCAATGGAGAGACACAAATAGTAGCGGACGAGGCATTTTGCAATGCTGTTCAGAGCTACTATGAGGTTTTTCTGAAAAGTGACCGTGTCCTTAAAATGGTCCTCAGTGGGGGCTGCTCGTCAACAGATTTCAGGGAAGTTTTCAAAAGTAATGTAGAGAAGAGAGTTAGAAGCCTTCCAGAAATAGATGGTCTCAGCAAGGAAACAGTTTTAAGTTCATGGATGGCTAAATTTGACGCCATCTACAGAGGAGAAGAAGACCCCCGTAAGCAGGTAGGTTCTCCTATGACCTATGGTTTTACATTCGTCATGATAATACTACACTACTGTGAACATTTTTATCGTCTGATGTTTTTGTCTGCTTTTGAAAATTCAACCTCCACCCTTGGTGTTGACTTCAGTACTTTTGACATTATTCAGTGCCTTTGCAAGTTTGCATAAATGTTCATAAAATATTGCTTACAGGCCATTATTTGAATGGAATATCACACACACTTACAAATAACTTAACAGTATTTTCTTGTTTTTGTTTTTGTGTGTGTGTTTTGTTGGTTAACCCAGTACCTGTAGCTGTAGTCCTGCACATCCTTGAGTGTTCAAAACAAGAATTATGGTGTGCATGGAAGCTAATGCTGTTCACAGAGTCACTTTCTAATTGAAGAGGTTTCAATTTAATATTGTACTGTGAAGGGCATGGATGCCCCATATCCTCCTANNGTATCATTCCTTTCATCTCCCAGACTCTTTAGTCTGCATATTAACTTAAACTTTGCTCTTAATTTTTTTTTGAGATGTCAGTCACTATCCTGAACCAGTGTGCAAAGTTTCAAGTTGTCACACTAAAAGGTCTATATCTCTTTTTGATCTAGAAATTAGTTGTGCTTTTGTGATATGTTTTCAAAATACAACACTTATTATTCAGTCTGGCTCCCTTCTGAAGGTATGCTGGTACTTTTCTAAAGTTTGAAAGTTTCTTACCTCTTAACTCTTGGTATAATATGTGTAGGCAATAGGCATATGATCAGAAATGCATTATTCTACATTCTTGTCTAAATTTTACTGTAATCAGATCTAGTACATCTACAGTAGATTAGATCTACAGTAATACATCTACAGTAGATTAATGATCTATAGATTAACCATTTATAGTAGATTAACCATCTATAGTAATGAATCTACACTTATACATCTACAGTAGATTAACTAGCTATGGTAGATTAACCATCGAATACATCTACAGTAATAAATCTAGACTAATACATCTACAGTAGATTAGATCTACAGTAGTAAATCTACAGTAGATTAACCATTTCATATCAATATTTTTTCATGCTTTGCATTTTCTGTTTGAATTTCCATTCACACAGTCTAACGCTACAAAATGCTGCCTTTAATGTACCCATAAAATGCAGATAACTTAAAGTGGAGTCTTGATGCATTCTAGAGATTTCACATCACATATATGACTGAACATAGATGGCAAGTAATGTGCTTTGTGAGGAATATTTGCCACTATGATGGTGTCGCAGAATGTTAGCACCAATCTTTTTATTGTTTACATATGAAGGTAGAAAATGTTTGGCCAATCACAGTGGAGCTAATGACAACATCTGTGTGTTGGTTTAGCAGCATCAATCCTATGAATACCATGTATTGCTAAGTGTGTGATGTTTGTCTTTGAACGTTTTTCTGTGAGCCTTAACTAATAAATTCTCATTATTCAAACTATACACTTCTTTACGATACATAGACACAATGCTAATACATGCAGAGAGTGATGATGATACAGGTAAGGGTTGGGTTACTGAACAGAAAACATAACCAAATGCTGCATTTTTCAGACGATCTACTACACTATATTGTTGGTTGAATACAACATCAAGCGAAGCAAAAAGCTCATTCACATTTTTCTCAGTTACGACAAAATAAACCATTTGTTCCGTATTAGACCCAGTTAATGCTTAGCTACTGTACCAGTGGTATAAAACAGAAGGCTGGCTTCTGTTCATTAGTTATAGTTGAGTGAAATTGTATGGATTGATATTCAGCTCTTCTTTTAGTACTCGCTAGGAAAATGAGCAGAGTTGTGGCAATGCTTATACTGTACGTGTTTCTCTTTTTATGTTCGGTGTCGGACATATTGTGACAAGTCACAGGCCGGTAACAAAAGTAGTAACTTTCTGTTTACTTGGATCAGATGTTGGAATAATGGAATTCATAGTTTGATACTTCCATAGGTTTGCTCAGCAGAGTTCATGCACTTTACAATATGGACATGGGATTCACTGTGGTGGCGATATGTGAAGGAAAAAAGTCTCTCCCATCATAGACACTTATAAACCTGAATTGTATTTTGTATACAGCAAGTGAAACGTTGATGTGCACATCAAAACTGTGTTTACTGCCCCAGGATGTAGGACCTCTTTGCTCTCTGTGTGCTCAAAATTCTTCATTCCCTGCAACAACAAAAAATAAAAAAGTAAATAAATAACTAAATAATGAGAAAACATTGATCCTTCCATTTGTGTCGCTTAAATGTTGGAACTGCACAGAGTTCAAGTGAATATTCAACTGTACAAAGCTACAAATATTGAAACTTGAATTTTTCAAAACAGTGATGGTTTATTCTGCATATAGTTATTGTGCCACTGCACTCTGTTGTGTGCAGTAGACACTCTGTGACAAAAGTTAACCATCAAAGCTAATGTTTCCCTCCCTCAAGCCTAAGCTTGTTTACATTCACAAATTCCCTGTGGAATTTTGTGCTTTCCATCAGTGATTAGTAGTATGTTCTCTCTCATTCTTGCCTCTCAGCAATAAATATCACTTTGAATGGAGATTACCAGTAACGTTCAGTGAACTGAGCTTTCCCAAGAAAAAAAATCATTCCGTAACAACCTATTTTTGACGTTAAAATTATAAAGAAAATGTCCTTTCATAGGTGTTGATTATTTTTCTTTGACATAAAGGAATAAAAGACACCATTGCCTGGCATCTATAATTTTGCTTTCCATAGGTGTGATGACGTTCATCACTTTAATACTGTACATTGTTTGTCTGAGATTCATTACAGTATGTTACAATTTATATTCTCTTGTGCTCTGGACGTGCCTCCGTGTGGATTAGATGTCTTAAAGTACTGTGCATCACTGATGTCATCACAGAAATAGATCTCTGCATAGAAGATTGATATGAGAGCTTTAAGATCCAAATAGCTTTCAAGTAGTTTGTTGTGCAGAAGTTGAGTGTTTTTTACCAGTGCTGTGTGTTGTTCATATTTAGCCAATGGGCATGTGTGATCATGGGGGTGGGCAGGTGGTCTGTATGTTACAAACAGGATGTTGAGTATCACATTTTCTGGGTCACTTGTGAATCTTTTGTTTGTCTGAAAAGTCGTTTTCTTCACAATAAATGGGTTTAGTCGTACACAGTTACTTGATTAGTCCAGCTCTCTCAGGACATTGCTTGACTTGATCTTTGAAATTTTAGTTTTGTTGCCTTTACAAGGAAGAACATTTCCAATGTCAAGCAAACAATCCCAGTTGATTATCATTTTTAGGGCTGCTGTTGTTTAGATGGGCATGTATTAGGAGCATTTGAATGACACAACCTACATACAGTATACTGCTGCATGTCTTTGACATAGAGCAGATAACAAGCTACTACCATACTCTTGTTTATTTTGTGAGTTGGTGATACATGTGTAAAAATGACAATTGGCAAAATGCAATTGACCAAACAATTAGACCATACATGTGCTCACAGCCACATGCAAAGTTTTAAGCAATTTAAAAATATACATGAAACTGGCACCTACAGTAGTCTATGCAGTACCCTAACTGAAGACCTACAGTATTGTACTAGTGTACCCATCCCTGGCACTGCTTTCATGTGGTATGCATGCATTACCCAACAGGAAATATATCTAGGCCTACTGAAATACTTCTCTATTGCTGAAATCATTACAGCTATTATGGTCACTCTATTAGAAATGTTTCATGTATGCTGTTCCAGGGTTTGTAATTTTGGAGATCATGTACTTCCAACATTTGCTGCACTAGGCCTTCTGTAACAGTTTCTGTGTCTCACGGTAGCGGTGTTAGACATTACTTTAATAGATGTGTAAGGTTGACCTCAAACCTCAAGGAATTGTTTTTGAAATTTCCAAATGACCACCTCTTGCTCTAGCTAGCTTTAGTCATTTACTTGTAAGTCACCAGGCTCCTATCAGAGTTGTCCACTGTAGATGTGCAACCTGAGTGAAATATAAGCTTTCAGTAGCAATTGTCACTAGGTTTGTTCGAAGCCTATCCATTTACATGTAACTGTGAATTCCATACTTATTTACCTACATCATCGATTACCTCTTTAACCCAGTTAAATGCAAACTTCTCAATGACTCCTGTTTTCTATGAATGCAGGACTAATCAACTACCATACCAAGAATTTAACTTGTTTATTTATCTGCATCAAACTCACCCTTTGAACTTATAACGTTGTGAATGTTTACAAATGAATTGACTAAGTAATTTTGTTTATGCCATTTTACCATCAGAGTAAAATGTGTGTGGATGGAAGTAATGAATATGTATGAGATCAGAGATAGCACCCAAAGTCATAAAGTGATTTTTGTTGTACCACAAGCATTAAGAGGTCATAAGTATAGAATGCTCAGCTGCTCATGTTTACTTTATTTACCATACAGGTCACACAGGTCAGATTGCTTTGTGTACTTTATATATTAGGCCTGCATTATCTTGAATTGAAGGTCATCCATACTGAGTGTGTCTATTGACTCATTTCTACGTCAGTGATTGTGTGCATGACACCATCGTTAGTCAAATGACCCCATGAATCAGTAAAGTAACTGCTTCTATTAATTGTATTCTGATGTCATTGCCCATTTCTATCAAAGGTATACAGTACCTGACTAAGTTAAACACATTTAAATTACTTCACATTTTTCTCCACTGCAAATTGCAACACTTTTTGTCTCTGCACTGCCCACTCTTCAATTTTGTATACCAATATATGTACTCTAGAATGACATAAATCTCACCATACCTATATTGCTTTTTTTGTTTTTGACAGTTTCATTTCGACACTTCAGTTCTCACACAATTTCTTTATTTCATGATCTAATTACAACATGTGTAAATTATGTAAATATTCTCTAATAGCACAAATTGGTTTCTCTTCACCCTTGGCCATGTACTATTAAACCTCTCAAAATACGAAAACATTGCAGGTGTGCATTGTAGTCATCATTACTGGTTGAGTTTACATATGGTAAGTACAGATCAATATTTTGTACATATCAGTCTGCATGTATGAGAAATATTGTTCAATATTTCTGATGTTTTTCTGTGACAGTCTGAAACCTTCTACTTGTCAGAATATATAGAAAGTATGTATGATGGTTTCATATTCATCAACAGTCAATGGAGGCCCTGATAAGGTTCACATCCAGAAGATTGCTTTACTCTCATAGGGTCCCTCAACGTTTCTTTGTCTCCTGATCTGACAGGACGGAACGGCCTAACCTTTCACACATGACCAAAACCAATCTTTCTCCAACCCCAGTATTAGCCATGTCGAAAATTGTGAAGTGATTCCAAAAGTGCTCTACTCAAGGCTGCGCGACTCAACATTGTTCCTCAACAGTTAAGATCAAATGACTGAAATTATTTCCAAGTGAGCAAAAAGGCCCTGAGGGTGTTAACAGAATGAATAGCAAGTGACATGTCTTGGAGAGATATGGCTGGTAGTAAATTGTGAGGCAACAGACACCAGTATGCATACATGACAAGTACTGTAGCAGTACTTGCAGTACTGTAGCCGTATAGTACTGTAGTTTATTTCAGATTGGCAGATCTGCATAAAGTAATTATACCGACATGAATAATCTCCCAGTTTGTGTTAAGATATAACTAGTAAATCACCATGGACATAGCAGTCTAGTAGACTAAACTTTAATCTGGATTTGGCAGACAAAACATGCTACTTGCATGGTGTATTTCACAGCCAAATAAATACAATATTGTGAAGTGATAGAATATGAGTGAAGATAAGTATTTGATAAGTATTTGAATACCTGCCTTTGGGTACTCTGCATTGAAACGGTTGGCTATTTATTGCCATTACGTTATTCTCAAGAAACTGCTTGACAAAATTGCAAATTTACCCAATTTATCACAAGATTTGGGTCTGAACATGGCAAATTTGAGTTGTATTTTGTAATTATAATGTACTGTAATATGGATCATTGTACAGTTGTTGTTCATTACCAATACTAACCAAACTAATACTGAATGGTAGATGGGACAGATATAATGTTACAGACTGAAACATTTTTTCTTTGTCATAGTTCTCTGTTGTCAAAGAATAAGTTGCAGTGTTTTCATTTAAATTACCCATCTTTGAGGTACTCTCCCTCTCTTCTATTTTGATCATTTCTTGAATCAAACTCTCTTTAAATCATTACTATGTTGGTCTCTCTAAGCTCTTATTTTCACAAAGTC
>VJOZ01016697.1:0-10707 GCA_009801055.1 Stichopus horrens | reverse complement strand
ACGCACAAACTCTTTGTTCAGGGATAATGAGAACTACGGTGGCCGAGAGAGGACAAGAAAAAAAATTAGTTCAACCAAGTCGAAATTTCGACTTACGATGGACATGAAAAGTTAATTGCTTTCGACTTATTATCTCGACATTTTGAGATACTAGGTCGAAATTTCGAGATACTAGGTCGAAGTTTCGAGATACTAAGTCAAAAGTTCGACTTAGTGAGTCGAAATTTCGACTAAGTGAACTGAATTTTATTTTTTTTACCTGTCCTCTCTCGGCCACCGTAGAAAACCCTATGAATGTCTACATTTCGTAAGATACTTTTAGTAAGATACATTCTGTAAGATACTAACCTACTAAACACATGAAACGAGCGGAGCTGTAATTGTGATGGACATGAAAGTTAATTGCTTCTTATATTTTAAGACCCAACGAATTAACCAAGCGAAGGTACAGTAAGCTGTGGGATTGGCTCAAAGGTATTTCTATCCTTTATAAGTCGGCACCAGACCAATGTCCTTCAGAGACCAACGTCATTTAAGCCAACTAATCCTTAAAGGATTAGGTAACTCAGAACAATGCTTTCAAAGGTAGGTCTATGCCACTCCATAGTGTAACGAAAGTTTTTATCAATAAATAAGAGATCAGAGGAGCACTGTAACCCACAACGTGAGCTTAAAATCAAGGGCAATGTTCAATCTAGATTTGACGGTGCTACGTCACAAGCGATTGATTTCTAGCAACAGGTTCGTACCTCGAATGTTTACTGAAATTAGTCATTTTGCGAATTCTTTGAGATATTCCCTGAAAAAGAGGACGATGTCTTGTCTACAATAATGTTTGCATCTTAAGAGACGGAAAAAGCGATTGTGGAGAATTTCTTTAATCCAATGCATATTTTGAACGATGTCGTTTGTACAAATCCTCTTTCACCACTTTACATTGACTTTCCTACTTACATCGGGTTAACTCTATGTTGTCAAGAGAGTAATAATGTGCAGCAAACAGAGAGGAGATGTAATGCAAACACACAGAGAAGAACTTTTGTTAAACTTAGTCCATTTGTATTCACTCCTTTGCATTGTCTTTAGAACATTCATTTTTTCCGGTCATTTAAAGAAAAGTCAGAACTTTGGACGATAAAATATCACTGTGAAATGAGAGCCTCCCATATGGTGAACACCATCACCAAGTTTTATCTACATATGTTATATACTTGCCACGATATTGCAATTTAAATATTCACAAAAGATCAATCAGGACACTGCCATTCTGAAATGGTGATGTCATAACCTGACCACTTGTAATTGAAACGCTTTTGTTTTCTTTACAGTTGTTATTTTGTTTATATTTTTTACATTTTTTGCGTATATTCAAATTAAAAATATTAATAACTTGATCACTGCATGCTCACCTTCGTTGTTCAACACAAATTTATGTGCATTCATATTATACGTGAAGACAACAATGAAATACATTCAGTTCCTGCTTGCAGTGACTACGTGACATCACAATTGGACTTACACAAGTCTGTTAAAGGGGAAAAGGGCGTTTAGAATACACCAGTATGACATACAAAAGAAATACCTTTAGTCATTGTTAAACCATTGTCAGTCCCATTACTAAACATCTGCCAAAAGGCTTCATCTCCTCAAAACACTATGCATGTGATGAGTAACGAAAGGTGCATCATTTGAATTTTGAAAAGTTTGGGTGAACAAATTAGTGTTGAGCAACAAATAACTAAGTTTCAATCTGTAAGAAACTAATTTCTTGAAAAGAAGGCTACTGTCCTTCCTTATTTGAAAAGTCAATCATTCTGCATCCACAAACATTGGTTTTAAAAATATGGATGTTTGCTGTGAAAAAAATGTCCTACTGCATTTCCCTTTAACCTTCAACTGAGGCAAAAATGGCAGAAACCTTCTTGGAATTTTCCAGTGTGTATAAATATGGGCAGGGAGCAATATTTTTTCAATGAAATTTTAGAAAGATGTTTGTCAAACACTTTCATTTCATATTTCATGAAGATTCCCCTTGAGTTTTGGTCTCCCTCAAGACAGTAGAACAACATGAAATGACTAAGTATTAGACCACAGGATACCCTACAACCTAACCATTGCAAGACTTAATTAAGTATACTGGCCTTACCAGAGGCCAATTGATAAAATCTTCCACACAGAAAACAGGAGAGATCCATGACTAACCTTCAAAAACATAAACATGGAAATGCTGGAAATGGAAGAAGTTTTCTTTCAGTCTACAGCTACCAAGTGACAGTGCAGCACATGCATGTCAAAGTTTTTTTTTCTTCTAATTTTGCCTTTTTTTGAGGGGGGGTGAGGGGGTAACATATTTTTTTTTCATAATACATTGTGATCTAGATCAGGCATGTTTACAGTGTGATATAGATCATGCATGTTGTGGAGCAAAAGTGGATCGTCGCACCTGTCCACTTTATTCATCAATTCTATTTCACTGATGCAGCAGTTATAAAAGTAACCGTCCAGAATTACAACAAGAAATGACAGTGCCACCATTTTCATTCAGTCTGACATTCATGATTATTAATACATAATCCGCTTCCCTTGTGATGGTTTTCTGTCCTCAACTTAGCATCAAAGCTCATCCGTCTGATCGCATTACAAAACATTATCGGTACATTTTACATCTTCATTATAAGTTTACGATCTCTCCAACCTTGAATCAGAGAAGAATTTTTTTTTATTTCCTTCTCTTTTTTTTTAATTCTCTGCATTACACAAACGAGATAAACTCCTCAAATTTGCAGAGAAGGATGACTCCAGTTGGGTCCTTGAACTTCCAAAAAAAAAAATCCTGGCATCAGAGGTTGATTCACTGGCTCAAGGTGAAGGCAAGCTCTTTAAAACACTGGATGCACATATATTTGTACCATTACCACCAATGTTTGACTCAGTTGTCACTGTATCTCTTTTCCCTGGGGCTGAAAAGTAATTAGAGTAAAAAACAAGATCAAACAGAAAAACAGAAGAGGTCCTCAATGAAATTAACATCCCTGTTAGTCCCTTCTCGGAAGCTAAAGAATGGAATAAACCAATCACGAATGACTATGAACTACACGGCAGGCAGAAATATCCATGATAGAGGTTTGGTTAAGTAGCGATGAGTTTACCACGGGAAACAGACGTGATAACGAAACAGCCGGTACATTGGCAATTAAATTACAACCATTGCTCAAATTGCAATTGGCGGTAAACTTTTTTTTTCTTTTATAACAGAAGGGCACTGGCGTAGAGTAAATACTACATTTGTCATGTTTTCCAATATTTGCATCAAGCTAATTACATGCAGATTGAAAATGGTATTTTCTAACTGTGTGGATCTGTTCACATTGTGTATTACTGCAAAGTTTTACTCGTATACTGTTTTCTTGCATGCTTTCTTCTTTCTTAAGTGCTGCAAACTGATTGTTACACTGATTTTTAAAATAAAACCTATATATATATTACACTATGCTATGTATATATGAAAAGCACGAAGGTACTCAAATGAAGGGGGGAGGGAAATCAATAAAAGGCAAAACAAAATGCATATCTTCACCGTTTCTATGGAGATTGTGTAAAACATACTTAAAATCTTGTAAGTGATGCTTTATAACTAGGACACTAAAACAGGAAAAGTATTGATACAGGCCAGATTACTGAAATGCCAGAGATTGAACATACAAACATCATATCTTACAGTCTCCATAAATATTCACAGATATGCAGAATGGAAACATTGACCATTGCCTTATTCAAAAGCCACGTCTTGACAACATGATGCATATTCTGTCATACTAATTTACATGCTACATTCTCTATAAATATTCAAATGAATATCACATGGGCTGTTGACCTTTGCCTAGTTTTATGAACATATTCATATGTTAACAAAAAGACACGTGCCCTGACAAAGTGCTACATATGCAGAAGTCATCACAAATATTCACGTAATTGAAAGTGCAAATTACCAGCATAAACTTGCACTAAAGCATCTATGTTTAAAATAACATGGCAGATACTGTTCAAAATATTTTTTGCCAAATCGAATAAAAAGAGACAACATGCTAACAACCCTCAGTCTGCTATGCGTCTTCATGTATAGATAAGGATCATTCAAAACCACCAAAATATTGGAACTGGCCATATATGCATATGACTTAGAAGTTGTTAGCATGGGACTATTGATGTTTTTGAATTATTCAACAAAGGTCAGATGAATAAAGGAGATATCATACAGAATGTGTGATGAAATCCTGATTTACTTTTGTTTCGCATCAGACCTGATACTAATACTTACAATGTACCAAATAAGATAAATCACATCCAATGCTGACCTAAAGAAGTGTTGTAGTTAAGTTTGTGTTCACTTTATGAAGTGTTATTGGAACCATGTATTAAATGGTGGGCAGTTAGAAACGTTAACTGTAAAAACACCACTCTTTTCATTGGAGAGTTGTACCTGGCCTTATGATAAAATAGGATTCTCCCCACCAGGGGGGCAACAAGGTAGGATGGCTTACCTTTATGAAGATGTGAGACGGCATCATGTTCTGCGCTGTTTCCGTGGTGACGTCAGGTGCTTGAGGGAGCGTGAGCTGCATGGATGGTAACTTGACGTAGCCCGGTACCAGAGGGTAGAGGTTGTACGTCAGCGTGTGAGAATCATTCGGCAAGATTCGAAAGAAGACCTGCAAAAGTTGGCAAAGGAGTGCGAAAGACTGACATTAACCAAGGATTTTATTTCGAACGTGTTTTCAGTTTCACACTGACTGATATTCACGGTTCATCCACTTTGTGGGGAATCAATTTTACATGACATTTTTATATGACTTCCTAGCACGAAATAAAGAATTTGATAGGACATTCCTCCTTATTTCTGACAGAAAGTTTTCCAACTATAACAGCTAAAAGTCAAAGCAATATCAGGTAAAGAGCATACTAAATTTCCATATTAACAGCAAGAACAACACTTTGATATTACGAGTGAGAAAGGAACGACGCCACTGAGTGAAAATTTCCAGGACTTTTCCCAGAGCTTCACACAATTTCTCTGAATTTTGCAACTTTTCCAGCTCTTGAAATAAATGTCCATATTTCTCGGACTTTTCTAGGTTTTCCATGACGGCAGGATTCCTGTAAATTTTATTTATAAAACAATGCAATACTTCACTCTTTCCTGATGATGAATCTTTGATGAAGTGAAATCACATGATGGGTCTCATTTCCACAGCAATCACTTCCCTACTCATTTAACCATCTCCCCTCCCCTTACTGCCAGCCCCATGATTGTATCCAACTACCGTCCCCCTGCTATGTTTGATCCAGAGATGAGTCCCCCCCATTACATCACTACCTGCTTGTTCCCTGATAACATGAACGCATCTGACGGGACTACGTTGGCCTCCACGCTTTGCACGGTTGAAGTCCTGTTGAGTATAGAATACACCACCGGCAAAGGAGACCTCACCCTACCAAACGGAGGAATGACGGTGTTGATGTAAACGGACAACTCTTTGAGAGCAACCTCTGGCAGCGGCAGGATGCTTTTGATGGCTGGCAGGGTCGAGTCAGAAGAATTCCTGGTTGAAAAGTTGAAAAAAAAAGGCACAGAGGTAGCATTTTAAGTGACATGTGAAAGGTGATCAACAGAAAATTGTGGTTTATTTCCAATTTTTTCCCCTTTCCATTTATCTGAAGTTTGTAAAACAAATACAATAAAAACTGTGTACACCAATATTGATCGATGTTAACATTTACAACATGGAAAGAGGTCTGCGGATGATAATCAAATTCAGATGCATAGTATGGACAGACGGTAACATGAAAAGTAACATAAATATTCTATGTAATAAACATTCAATATAACAAATACTGTTTCCTTCACTTTCAAAAGTTACCGAGTGGTTTTTCCATCTTTTCGTGTTACTTTGACATTAATAATGTGCATTACATTTTACTTCTAATAATATTTTGTCCATATTTTCTCTACATCTTTATGCTTCTTAACATGTTCCCTAGTCAATACCAGTAATTAATTCCTACTCAATTCTGTGAGGAACTAAGTACATAGACAATTTCTACGTGGTATTGGTGTAAACTAAAAAAATAAAATCTTGAAATTTAAGAAAACACAGATTCTGAACCCTCTATTTTAAATGAATAATGAACTTAACCAACTGAACTGTCAAATGAACTTGTTTTGTAACATCTACTGAATGCCACTCACTTTTACAGCTGAAGAAGAAACAGTTTGCACGTGTTCCTGCAGAAAAACACTAACAAGTTTTACTTACATTCCATTTTTCTTTGGTGCTTCAAATTTGCTGGTATGAAATTTTGATGCACCGATTAAGCAGTGGCTTTAATACTAAGCTAATACTTCAATGCAAACTTACAGAGTGACAACATCACAATTGTTTTTGTCAGCAAGAGATCTTTTGTATGAATTAGTCTTTCAAACCAGTGAAATTCTAGACTTTCTGTCTAATTCTTTGATACGTTCCCAGCAGATCTTTGAATATTTTATGCGACAAATGAGATGCAAAAACCAGAGAGTCAAAAAAAAATCACATCTAATCTCCATGAAGCGGGAGAAAAGCTCTCCATTGTTACTGCAGGCCTCTTTCTTGATGGAGACTGCAAAATAAATTTATGCTAAATACAGGGAAACTGCTGATGCCAGTCAACTTAGGAAAACTTTTGGACAGTTCAAAGTACTCTGACGAGACGGCACATGCTGCGGCGGGTGCCTCTGATGACAGGTCACTAACACTGAGAATTTGTGATGCACGTGCCAGTTTGCAACTTAAGATGACTAATTAAGTAAACTGGGCAAAAGTGTTACTACCTGAATGTCAACCATTATTCAATCTTCAATACTGCCCTCACCTTTTCCATTCCAGCACATATTCTCCAAGAGGAATCAGGCCATTTTTGGCAGAGGGTGTTGCTTTCAAACCAATACACTCAGTCGCTGCATCATTACTTTTCAGAGAAACTGGAATTCAAAGGAGAAGTATTTTATTTGTGCTTGATTTTAACATTACACCAAATCATAATTTTGGAACAGCTAGCAACCAACGAAAACACCATGAAGCAAAACAAACTCTAGATTTATAATTAGAGCATGTGGTATCTGCACCTTTATTGACTTTAAGTTCACGCAAGGATAGGATTTTATGTTCTTATTTCTATAAAGATTTTTCCTCCCTTTACATTTTATTTTCTTTCTTTAACTGTCAAATTGAATAAGGAAATATACCATATTCAGCATACGTCTTACAATATAATAAATTAAAAATCTTGACAACAATCTAACTTTTCTGAAAGGTTTTATCCTGTAGCAGATATATCAAAAGTGAACAGAAAGAGAAATAAACAGCAGAAAATCATGGGTAGCATTAAGGTAAGAAAATCCACCAAGACTATTTTTAAGACAAAAATTTCTCAGACTCATCAATCATAATATTTCGTATCGGAACAAAATAAAAGTGGTGTGGAATATTATCTGCAAGCAAAGCGTATCAATGCAAAAAGGAAACATTGATCAATCCCAAAGTATTTTCATTTTGTCTGCTTTAACACTAAATCAAAAACAAAGTTATAGTAACTCTCTATTTACGAAACACGTAAAAATGGCGTTTTGAACGAAACTTACTGTTTGCAACCTGTGAGTCTGGTACTTCTCCTGGGATAAACACAGAATTGGACTGAGAGAGAAAGAAAGGGCAGATGAAAAAAATTCAAGATATATACAAGGATGCTTACAGAGAAGCAGATTCTGAAAATACCATGCAAAGAAAAAATATAAAAGATACAAAAATAGATTTCACCAAACACTACTGAAGACTTCTACTCTTGGTGGTATGACTGCACGCTAAATATGCCAAATGCCTAAGCTTCCTTTGCTGATCTTTACAAAATGACATAATTATGGAGCCCTGCTGATGCTAAACAAACTTGGACCTCCACCAAGAATTCTTGTACTAACCATGGTAGACCTACATACTAAAATATGAGATGTAGCTGAATTTTTATTCTTGAGACAGCATGTTTGCAATGTTTTTCCATGTTTTTCACAAGTTGAATTCTGATGACCTTTCACCTTCACCGATAACAAATAAGTTTCTTTTGTTTGATGTGGCACACCCACATACTGCACTAATTATGAAAGTTTTCCATGCTTTCATTCTTGAGATATCATATCACAAAAAAAAGAAAAAAGAAGCATAACACACATACTTTAATACTGCAAATACAATAGCTGTGATTGTAGTTGAAACCAAAAATAGAAATTGCATTTCAAAAACAACAACGACATTTATCCAGTCAAAATAAATTCTTCTCATGATTCTCTGCAAAGAACTGAGCCAAACGAATCTTCAATTTCACGATGATTGATGGGACGGGAACGCGACAAACAAATTTCTTGAGGAGCAGAGTATTGATTTACAAAATGAGTATGTTTCATTTTCAACTGACATGAAAATGTCAAAATTGCAGACAACACATTCAATTTCAGGATGTGCTCCGTACACCTCGCTCCTTCACTCGCTCATCAAATTAATAGAATGCAAAATGTCTGGTTAAATTAACTCTCACAGCCATTTCTAGGTCACTCTTACAAAGCATGTAGCACACACGACAAACGTATCAATAGACTTAAATCTTTCATCGACAAAGAGTGAGGGAATCCCAGAAGGCTTGCAAATGCCAGAGATACATCTAGATAAAAAGACGTATAGGATACATGCATACTGGCATTAAAATGAATCACCTCTGGGTGCTGAGATGCTGTAGAGATTCGATCAATTTAATGGATTGGAAGTTAGAGTGTGATGTATGTTAAAATTCATGAACTTTTTTTTGAGCTTTTTCTCAGTGAATGTTTTTTCTTCAATCAATAAAGATTAGTCTTTTGCATTCCAAATTATATGTATCCATGCACATATACAGGGCTCCAAAAATAAGCTTTTTGTTTCCTGGGACTAAAAATAGCTTCCAAGAATCTGCGTTTTGAAGCTATTCTAAAGCTGTTTTAACCAAAGTTGTCTGGATCTGTTTTCCATTTTACATTACAACCATCGTTCAATGCAAGTTGACGTCATCTAGTCCTATATGGATCAAGTGTGATAATAGAAATTCAAAATGATATAAGAAATAAGAAAGACAGGGACCAATTAACTACGTAACACATACAGTTTTAATTTAATACTACTCTTGCATCATTGTGTTACCTCTCTCGTTATACACTGTATTTACATCTATAAATGATGATGACGATAACAATAATGATAATAATGATGATGATGATGATAATGGTGATGATGACAATGATGAAACAAAGTTTCCCTTAGCCTCTGACTTAAACCAAAATGCACAAATGCATTGTAGTTTCAATGATCCAATTATGAGTATTTTTTCTGGGCCTGACATCATAGCATTAGGATGTGCCCCAATCTACCTATGAGATCTATGCAAGCTTCCTTCTATGACACAATGTCTACAAAGTTTTCACAATTTGACCTCAATTTATGACCTTTATGCTCCACTAAAAACTTAAAGGTTCTTGAACTCAAAGCTTCCTTCCTTGAGATATGTGACCTTTTTGACTGCAAATGACATTTAACCCTCAGCAAAGACTAAATATGAGATCTGTCCAAGCTTCCCTTCTTAAGATAACGTGATACCAAATGACTTTTAACCTCCACAAAAAACAACAGGCTCTTCTGCTAAATGTGTATACCTACATACTAAATATGAGATCTGTCCGAGCATCCCTTCTTCAGATATCACGTTTACAAATATTTCACAATTTGACCTCTGATGATCCCAGATGACCTTTGACCTCTGCCAAAACAAAACGGTTCTTCTACTCAATTCGGTACACCTACATACTAAATATGAGATCTGTCCAACTTCCCTTCTTGAGATATTGCATTTACAAAGTTTTCACAATTTGATCCCTGTTGAACCCAGATGACCTTTGACTTCCACAAAAACAATAACATTCTTCCACTTAATGTGCCAAACCTTCAGACCACGTATGAAGAGTATCCATCATTCCTATCTAAAGATATCGTGTACACAAGGTTTTCAGTATTTGACCGCTGGTGACCCCAAATGACCTGTGACCTGCACAAAAAACAATAAGGTTCTTCCTCTCAATATGGCAAAGCTACGTACCAGGTATGAAGAGTATCCATCATTCCTATCTGGAAATATCACATGCACAAGGTTTTCAGTGCCTGACCTCTGGTGACCCCAGATGACCTTTGACCTCCACCAAAAACAATACGGTTCTTCCTCTTAATATTAAAAGCCTACATACCCAGTATAAAGAGTATC
Source organism: Stichopus horrens (assembly GCA_009801055.1). NCBI lineage: Eukaryota > Metazoa > Echinodermata > Holothuroidea > Aspidochirotida > Stichopodidae > Stichopus > Stichopus horrens. The sequence continues at coordinate 339 of VJOZ01016697.1, read as the reverse complement.
CATAATACCTCACTGGAGATATCATGTGCACAATGATTTCAGTATCTGACCTTTGGTGACAGCAGATGACCTTTGACCTCCACCAAAAACAGTAGTGTCCTTCCTCTCAATATGGCAAACATACATACCATGTATGAAGAGCAGCCATCATTCCTATCTGGAGATATCAGGTGCACACGCTAAGTGTCACAAACACACACAAGCTGACATTACACATGGAGTGAGGACTCCATTGAATTTTCCTTTGTTGTTTCTTCCTGAATCCTAACCTTAACTAGAAGAATTGAACTTGCAGGCAAGTACATCAAAGCCCATTGGGACTGTGAACATGCCTATGCT
>VJOZ01016696.1:0-25379 GCA_009801055.1 Stichopus horrens | reverse complement strand
AGTGTGTGTGTGTGTGCAACACAACGGTATCACTTTAATATGGTACTGTCGCGCTATTTTTATTACTTGACGCCATCATTTTAACAGTCTTCGTTTGCAGCTGGTCACATGAGGTTTTAAATTTTCTCCGTGCATCGTTGTACATGTAACTTTCTTGTTTTGCAATTGCTGTGGCGTTCCTTCACTTGAATCGCAATTACTTCTAGTATCAATAAACGAAAAAAAAAATAGAATTTCACGATTTGCCCCTACTACTCAGTTTGCCATTAGGTGAAGAATGACATCTGCTTGTGAATTAACATTATTTGTGATTCCTTTTGCTTTGATTTATTTTATTTATTTCTTTTTTGCAGTGTCATCACATATCAGCCATTCATGTATGCCTCTCGTTGAAATTGTCCATTAAATTTACCCTCAGGTGTTGAATTTTTTCTCCACATCTTCTCCTTCACAGTAAAGTCGGTCGCTATTCCATTCTTTAGAAGTACAATAATTTGGCAACATGCAAACTTTCAAATCCGTATTAGAGCGAGACTAACTAAATCTGGAACATTTTTGACGCGCTCTTTTCATATGAGTATTTGTATCTGATTCTCCTATATTTGCTGCTTTATAAACCTCCCACATGCGTTAAAATCACATCGCGTGGTTTGGTTCCCTTGAAGCAATCTGACAACCTTCGTAAGAAGAATGGATTTGAAAACTAATGGCTCTATTCTGTCACGATTTTCAAAGTTGGACACTGCAAGAAAAAAAAATAACAACAGTAATATTATAAGAGAATAAAAATACAAAAACATCTAAAACGAAGTCGATATTTTTAAATGTGTGTACTCGTGTTTTTTTTTTTTAAACTTGACGAATACCTTTTTTTAAACCTATATGACCACTTGATTTAGCTGTTCATTAGGCTGTCACGTGGTCTACCAGTTCGGGCTCCGGAATCTCCCTGTTCTGTTTGATATCTGATGACCAATTCTAACGAGATAGACCTCTTCCGTAGACCGATGGCTTGACAGGTTTGACATTGTCCAATGTTTACTTGCACGTAGGCTATATAGTGATATTTGAAAAAAAAACGTTTGCTTCCCCGCGGCCATCCGTTTCTATATAGCTACAATTCAATTACAGACCGACACCTTTCAGAACTTTGATACGGTTTGTATATATGAAACGGTGTACCTACTGCACAGTCACTGACCCCGAAACAGCTTCCAACAATGACCAGATTTTTCCCCCTTATCTTCAGCTCATGAGGTTGATGCATTATTCATATTATGCAAATCAGTTGACACCTCCAATCCCGTCCTAAGTGTCTGAAAATGTTGGGCAATGTATAAGCTATGAAGTATATACTCTTGAAAATTAAAGGCATGTTTTTCGTTTGTTTGTTTTTTGTCTCTGGAAAAGTATTTTGCTCAAAAGTTTTTACCTGGTGAAGAATTTACTCGTTTTGCCTCCTTTGGGCAAAAACTTGTCTCATTTTGTCAAGCCGTTGTCAGGTGATTTCGAAGTTTCCGAGACTTTTAAATTGAAAGGAACATTTTGTCGTCTGCGCATCAATCGATTATCTGTTAGGTTGTGAATATATACGCGTGTTTTCGATTCGTTATGTATGCAGCTACTTTTTTTTTCTTCTCGTAGGTAGTTCTGCCCGTTGTTAAGAATTCTTAAACAAATATGGCTCTGAAAATCGATTAGTAAAAGAATAAAGCCATGCTCAGACTAATATTCGGCATCATTACTTCTCCAAAATCTCTCGGTCGAGATTTACTCGGAAATTCGTCTTTAACGATGAGAAAGATGACTTCACCGAGGAAGCTTGATTGGTGAATATATTTTTTCCACTCTTGAAAGAGGTAAGTCTTTATTCTCTGCTTTATGTCTCGCATGTCACATTTATGTGTTAATCTAGTGGAGTAGTCAACAGTGATCTTCGTTTGATTACAGAATTTAATGTGGATTTGAAAAGATTGACTCCTTTCAATCATGTTTGAAGTGATTTGCTTAATTTTTGGCCATGGTTTTATATTTTGCAACAGAGAAAGACACTCGAAAGGACGATAATCGAGGATTTTTTTTTACAATTTCAAATGAAATCATACACAACAATTAATGTGTTTGTATATGAAATAAACGAAAAAAAAAATCTGTGATGAGATCTTGTTTTGTAGTGCAGGGCTAGGAGGAGGACTTTTGATCGACGTTTGAAATATTTTGGTGTCGTAAAAGTGACTAGGTGTGTGTTGTCGTAATTTAATTGCTTTCGTCTGTTATTATTTGACAACATTCGGTGCTGCATCACAGCCATGGCAACGCATTTTGAGAAGTATATCCCAAGTGACAGGGTATATTCTGTCATTTTGTAGGCTGATGAATGACTATCACAAGCTATACGTAATCATCGATCTTATCACAATTAAGCTATAGTATCTCACAAATAAAAATTTCACTTGTGAATTTCGCAATTTTGCCATACATTAGTAAAACAGCTGGCAAAACTGTGGCCTGAATTCGTAGGAATCGCAAACAGGATTGCCAGCAGTTTTGAACATGTTCAAACTTGTGGAAATCTAGCTCGCCAATTGATAGCAAAGTGTCAGTAAAACATTCTCGATCACTTAGCACTAGAGCCAAGGTCGCGCGTTTTGTAGAATTCGAGATCGGCCACATGTCCTCTGGTTTTTCCCTAGGTTGTTTCACGACACTAGTGATATCTTAGCACATAGTTTGTGCTAATATTTTGTCAATGTCTGGCGTCATTTTGGCGTCCCTCTCTTCACGAGAGACATGTTCACTTACTTTTCACGTTTGTTTTTGTTGCGACTTCTGCGTTATCGAAAAAGCAATAGTCGCAAAAATAAACGTGCAAACTTGTCTTCGTGAGGCTGAAATTTTATCCAGGTAGACAAGTTTGCGTGTTTATTTTTGCCACTATTTGTTGTCCAGAAACGCGAATAGTCGAAAGAAAAATAAGTGAAATTTTGTCTTCGTGAGTATTGTCGACGAGGCTGCTTGCATCTCTTCTCAAACTACGATCATTCTAATTATTTTCTGTTGTAATATTGAAATGAAATGGGCTATGGGACAGGGTTGTTTGATTTAAATCAAGCCGATTAAAATCACAATTAAAATCATGATCTCTATTAAAACAAATCATGATTTGAATTGATTTATTTGAGTTAAATCAACGTTTTGGCTTAAATCATGATTGTTTTTTAAAAGAAATTAAAAAAAAGTCAACAACACCTGCTACAAGAGCAATGCTTCCTCTCTATGGTTAAGGTCAGACTTAAACACTATCAATAATAAATGCCATTTACTTACAAACAATCCATTGTAAATACTTGACTCACTGTAAATGTTTCAACATCTATACTTTGCTGTCAAAGACAATCGGATGTAAAAAAATACACCCTTAGTGTCTTTCCGTGTATTCCGGTCCGTAAATTTCCCTCCAACAACAAAAAACAAGAGCAGGTATTAAGGTTAGTATGTATGCCGTTTCTTGGAGTTTAATACTCGGTGCGCAATATCCGAATGTTTATTTCGGTAATTTTGGTAACGTGGATACATTTTGAAGCTCGGCAGTCTTACATTATTTCAGTGTAAATGGTCGATTAAAGCGTCTTAGAAGGTAATTCTGAAGATTTGACAACAAGCAACAACAGCTCACTGAATGTAATGTACGTTACATTAGCGTGCAATGATTTGCAGAAAGGAAAACATGATTCCAGTGCTCGTCCCTCTTCCACCGTACCCCTCCCCCTCTTCGCCCCCATAGGTATTTGCCTTGTTAGTTGAACTATTGATGTAGTGTGATGTAGTGATGTAGTGTACAATCCATAAAAATAGTAAAAACGGTAGCTCAAATCAGGTAGCTGTAACAACTTCCTGCCTAGACAAGGCGGCATTTCGATAGAATCGGAAGATTTTGTTGGAACGTCATTTAAACAATAAATATATGCCGCTCAGTTATCATTACCACATTGAGACAGTTGGTCGTTGCTCAAGGTAATCCTCGTTGTAAGACTTCTATATGTTAAGAAAAAAGTAAAAAAAAATATCACATCGCACCCCAACCTTTCTTTCTAAGACGAAAGAAATCGTACAAACTGTTGATTCGTGCGTATGATATGAATGATTACGACGGCACTGAGAGAGAGAGAGAAAAAAAATAGTACCGTGTGCTATAATGTGAAGGTTCCCTCGAAAAGAATTTTTTTATTTCATGCCGACAACTTGTTTAATATGTTTTTCTTATTGATTGCTTCTTTTTATGGAGGAAGGGGGGGGGGGGGGATTGAACAGAATGAAGGGATATGTGTAGTTGTGGTGGGATGACTTTTAATGAACATGTAGAAGCCTTTCAGTCTTTCAACAGTTTCTAACAACCATGAATGACCCTCTTTGGGGAAATTTAAAATTGAAATTTGGGTCGATTTGAGCTGGCTTTGCCGCGTTTGATACGTGTATCAATATATTCATTTCAGTTCATCGGTTAAAGCTTTCCTTTCAATTTATTCGCTTGACGTGATTGAAGAGATTTTCACCGAGGTTTGGCTTCTGCGGATAACTTTTATCGAATTTCATATTTGGATTTTCCGAAAGAAACAGAGGAAACATTGATAACCAGGACAGTGGATCATGTCATATTTTTATTCAATCTGATTCTTATTTTGTTTCGCATAAATCCTTTCCGAACATTATATGTCGACGATTCGTAGATTGCTGAGATGAAAATCCGATGAAATGAAATCTCAAGTATTTCAATCCACCCTTTTCCCGTCAGAGGAAGATGAATAAATAATGGAAGATTTGTTTTGCTTGAAATTTCTGACGAAAGTAAACTCATAGCCTCGAACTGCCAAACTGAAGCAGTTCACATGAAAAATTCAAATTTTCATTCCTTAATTTCCAAAATGAGGATTCTCTCTTTCTTAAAGTTAAAATAAAGATTTTTTCTCTTGGGAAGTCAATACACAGAAAAAAAGAAAGAAAAAAAAAAGCATTTGTGTGGTGGTGGTTTCTGAAAGGCAACATTTGGGAACCATATTTTGAGGATACATGAGAACACATATATTATTCATTAATCTACGTCTGGAACCATGCATGTATTACTTTGAGATGTTAGCCTATAAATACGGATGCTTTATCTTTTCTTTCATGCTTTGACAATTTTCTCTCTGAAGTTTACGAGAATTATCAGTGATACAATGCTTGAGTTAAGGAATAAATATCAGTTTTGAATGAAAATAAATATAAGTAATATCGGAAAATTGTTAGAGCATAAAATGGCAAAATTAATTCGAAATTTGATTGTTGTTAAAATGAAAGAGACAAGATTATTTTATATGACTGGGTTAAATTATAGAAAAGTGGTAAGAATTGATTCAGCGCGTATTGTGATTTGTTCTCCTTTTCGTTTATATCTTGGATTGATATTTTATTTGATATTGATTAGATAAAGATTATTACTCTCTTTACAGAGGGGAATATCAGACGAAACTGAATACTAGAAAACTCTCGTTTAGAGCAAAACTATCACACTACGGTATCACATTACAGGGAGCAATGCAGATATCTGGTCCTGCAGTCTATTTTGTGTAATTTTATAGAATACTGAGCATTTCGAGGACGCTCATCTACATCTTAACATATAACTAATAAGGAAGAAATTCAGAGATAAGTAAGATTGTGTATCTCTCTCCTTTGTATATTGTACCATATTTGAACACGCGATAGCAACCTTAACAGCTTAACTGTATCGTCTGTGCGTGGTCCATGGATGTCACCACTCCCCACAACAGCATACCATATAGTTCACCCCCCCCCCNNCTATTGTTAATCTTGAGAGGACCGGAGAAATAAATTGAATTTTCTACAGAGGACCTAAATCTATTGTTTCGGTCCTCGATACCACCCGAAAACAAGCGCACAAGTACAAACCACCAGCGTACACATTTTACAGATCCGTGAGTGCACATATTGAAGGACATGTACATAGTCATTACATGCAACATACCTATCGATACCGTAATCGCAATTATTGCTTGCCATATTCCATTTGATAATCGTAAATAATAGATTACTCATAATCATTACTCGCCACATTCTGATCGGTAATTGCAAATTATTACATGGTGGATGTCACATCTCAATCAATAATCGATACTTCAGATGCTACATTCCAATCGATAATAGCAATCATTAGGAATAACCAGCTGCCAGACGACACTTCTCTTCAAATTTCGTAGTCAGTATTACGACATACCCGTTACCCTCGTATAAATTCACATTTATGTGCACATGTACCTTAACGCGTACGTCGCTCTACACTGTCACTACCTACGATAAGAAAATGTTCACATCATGCGTTTAACTTGGTCGCGAGTTGACCGTGGCAATGTAGTGGATTGCTACCGTTAGAAATTTTCGTAACACATGGCGGCAACATTCTGCAATTCCACGTTTTCGCTTTTGTTTCTTCTCTCGTCAGCGTCAGTCACGTGATAGTCGTGTAGATTAAACTAATTAAAGCAGGGGAGAGAGTGTGGCGAAAAGGACCCGTTGACTGGGAATGTGACAGTGCAATACTTTGCTCTCCCCACTTTTCAACGATTTGTTTGACTAACATAAGCGTTTGGGAAACGAATGGAGATGACCAACGGCGTCATGATAATTTAGAATGAAAGCTGATATTTCTGTCCATGTATTTTGCATTATTGATGGAAATTTAGACAATGCACATGTTCGTATGGATAACGAATTGGGAAATAACTGTCATGTAAAATGTTCTCCACGACTGTTTCACCCAGTCCTCCTATAAAGCTCACATAAAAACAATATGCTAGCTCTGACTACATCTTCTTAACTACAGCGAAGATAAAACCGAAAAAGTAGATCTAAGCATTCTACAAAATAGAAATCAATTCACTACGTTCTTTTTGTGACTTTCCAAAACGAAAAAAAGAAAAGAGAGACAGAGCGCGAGCGAGCGAAGGAGAAAAATACGATGAAATAAGAATGACTTGATGGGAAATATCTCAAGATCCAAATGTTTGAATCTTTAAGTGTCGCGAAACGTCAAAGGAGCAGTCTTGTAACTAAAACTTAATCGAATTGTCTGTAAATAGAGTCCCAAGTTGCGGGCCGTCTGGTCGTAAATTTAACATTTCTGGTGTCCTCGTCGTCATTACTTGATATGACAATATCGCAATAACTGTCATCGTTCCTCGATCATTGATAAATCCATCCTCCCAGTATTTTCCCGTAAGAAGCGTCGTTCGGTTATTGACCTTTTAAGAATCTCTTGCCTGCATTTCTGTCTAAAATGGTGTCTATATGTCCACCTAAGTTGCTACTTTTACACCTGAAATTATTAATAAACGAATGATCGGTTTGGTTATTATTTTTTTTCTTTTTTACAAATTATATTTAGATCATTCGTCACCGAAAGACAGAGAGGTAGTGTGTCCCAGATTATCCATTAATCTCTTTTATATTATATGTGTGATGTGTTTATTCAGCTTTTATTGCTTATTTTATCGTTTGTTGGTATTAACTTGATTCGTTGAAACGTAAGTTGATAATACTTTCAACCAGTTTAAACAAGTAACACGAAGTGTATAATAGATCATAGTGATTGAAATAAAAAAAAATCCGAACAAAGTAACACTAAGCATCAACTACAATATTGCTTTGGATGTGAAAAGGAAATTTAAAAAATGTAGAGGGGTGTACAATATTGCATCACAATGTTATGAGACATATCACGCCCCCCCCCCCCCNNCCCGTTACATTTACCATATATGGTCTTTGAAATGAGGTAACACTTACAGTTTTCGTGTCGGATAAGAGACTGGTATGAGATGAAAATATACAATTCGAGTTTGGAGGCGGCTAGTGTTTTCCATTTGTGCTACGTCGTAACAAGATATACAATACTGTACTGTTCTTTGAATCTGTAAAAAATGAGGAACGAATTCACCATGTCAAACGGAACAACTTCGACAAACTATTCCACACGGTGTTCATGCCGAAAGGTCAGAAGCTTATGAAACCGTAGATTAAATTTCAGGATACTGCCGTTGGGTCCCAGGGAAGCTAAAGGAAATATTTATTCAGTTGGGTATATGAGGGGGGGAGGGGGAAGGAGCCAGTCTACACCGTCAGCTATATTTATATATATATGTGCATTTGAGACGATAAAACTATTACTTTACAAATTAAAGCAAACCCCGATGGGACATTTGGACATAAGTATTTTGCAAGCAGATGGATCAAATTACACATTGTTTGCTGAAAGGCAATGTCGATGATGGTAAGCAATGGAAGTCGAGAAGCGTCGAAAAGCAGAAATCGAGAGCACGTCACATATGGTCAGTGATTGCACAAAGTTCCCACAAAATGCAATGTAAGCTTAAAATGATATAGATAACGTCCTTAGTAATTTTGAAATCACTATAAAGTGGTTACTTGTAGCACGTAATTTATTCCCGGAACACCAGACGTACATGGGTTTTCGTGATCCATTCGACGCATTCGTATGGCATGTTGGATGACAATATTGTTTTTGAAGTGACACAATGTTGTTAATCTTACACTGTTGGTCTGATCAGGGAGCTGCCACTCTAACTGGTCGGATCACATAATACGGCTCAATATGGACGTGGATGGTCAAATTGTATGATGGGTCATTTGTTCAGGAGTAGACTTCCCTAAGGTTAAATTTGTCACCAATTTAAAGTGATACAGCTATCTCTGTAATACTGTAGGTAAATGCTTTTACAGTGTTGGGTCAGTAGCTACTACCTGTTCGGACCGTCGATATAGCATACACCTTTAACCTATTTTTTCTCACACGACTCTATATACATATTTTTTTCAAGCAATCTGGCGGCCGGTGTAGCAGTACAGTCATTACCCACTAATTGTGGTCCCCTGACATAATTGTATGCATATTTTGATCTTGGGACAGCGTGACACCTTTTAAATGAGCACCGGCCTAACACTATAATGTTGTAATCACTGTAATGTTCCAAGGAGTACTATATACCAAGGCAAATTCTTTGGACCGAATTGTGGTCGGTTGCCGGTTTTCGGGGCATAACTTTGATTCTCATCCAATGTTTTCCCAGCCCCCACCCAAATCAGTGTTGCTACGCCACTGTCTAGTACAAAAGTGCTTCATAGAACTTCCCAGTGTACTGTGACGGGATTCACTATGTTAGGTTCGACCTAACCTTCCCAAACGCTGTTAGTATGTGCGTCCGTTTATAAACGTAGGCCTACAAACTGAAAAGGGGCAACCGGACTTTCAGTATCGAAGGTGCGGCTGGACGTTTTGCACTGCCTGAACGTCTGTACTGTCACACCGGCAATTAAAAAAAAATGATGATGAAGGAAAGGAGAGGTAAAGAAGGGAATGCAGATTCACAAGTAGATATACTTTAGACTACAGTGCGGGTAATGCCATAAATATGGCAGACAAGATCGACCTAACATGTATAGGGACCACGCATATACGTTACTATAAATATTCGTGATTCTTGGCCTGATTTAGTTTTCGCCAAATAAAAGTTTCTCGTCTCATTATAGACCGAGCTTCATGCAGTCATAAACTGCTATTTTGCAGTCATGTTTGTATAGTCCAGACAGGTGAAGTAAGATATCGTTGTTGAGTTGCCAGGTTTCTTTTAACATTTCTTATTCTTCTTCATTCTTCTTACGTTACCTTTCAATCCAGGAATGTTTTAACTTTCAATATTTATTCTTGGGGAGATAGACAAATGTGATGTTTTGTCTGAATTGGGATTGCAAACAGTTATCTGCGGATAGTAACCCGTGCGATGATTTTTTCATTCACAACGTCTCCCCCCGTCTCACGAAAATCAATATTTTATTTGATAATTGATGGTCACGTGGGTACATAAATGTGGGCCATTTTCTGAGTATCCATCCGCTCTGATCTAACATGTGCAGAGATCCGGCGGGATGTATATATAGGTTTGGGGGAAAACTCTGGTGCGAGATTTACGCAAGAAAAAAAAAAACCTTTAAATTGAAACCCTTTAAATTGATGACTGATGAAAGTCGATTACACGGAAAGTTTCAAAGCAATCTTCCGCGTCAGAAATGCATTCTGCCTAAGGGATTTTCTCCCCAGGAAAGAATTTTTCTGTGATGATAGAGAAAAGACAAAGACATCTACACCGAGAAAGAAAAAAAAAGCATTTGAAGGAGAAAGAAATGTCTTACTACTAAAGAAGTTAGCTTTCATAAACGTTAGACTAACTAGTCTCACACCCATATATACTAGCCATAGCTTCATCTCAGAAAACTTAGCTTCGTAAGACGAGTTACGAACGATGCGTCTCTTGAATCTTCCAAAGTTTTGATGAACAAATTATTCCTCAAAAACAAACAACTGGTTTGTCATTCGTGTATGAAACGTATTTCTCTAAAAGGCGGCTCCCGTCTTGCCTTGTTGTGAATAATTTATAAGTCCAGATTGGTAAATGTTGTTTTGTTTGCTACAAAACAAACGCAATGTTTCCCTTGACACCGATACTGGAAAAGTAAGCAAACCATACCTACAAAGCTATAGGCTAGGCAAAGAAGGCATTTCCTCTCAATTAACCCTTGGGTGTGGAATCAACTTGAGGAAGGGGTTCCAAGAAGATTGATGTCCTAGAGAACTAACTATACAAACGTGACGTCACCACATAATCACAATCACTGTCTCATGTTGTTCCACTCATAGTAGAACGTAACACTATGTTGCGGTTTATTGAACACTATGACCGATACAGTAGTGTCAAGAAGACCATCTCATGAAGATAGCCACCTTTGAAACTCTCCTCAAACATTGACTGTTTCGATCGTTGTACGTCAGCGCATTAGTAACACCCAAAACACTGAGACTCTTATAAAATATTTAACTTCAAGAAGTGTGTATTTGTTTTCAAATTTGAAACGTTCTGTCGATTATGATGAATGCGCATGGTAATTAGATACCTTACGATCATGTTACATGACAACCCGTATAAGCGTTTCATCACGTGACAAATCGGGCGTTCGAGCAGGTTATTTGTCGCCAGGCCTACACCTTGGCGCGTCTGATGGTCAGCTGAATTCTCTTGAATTGACGCCGCTATGATAACGTGAGAAGTCGAATGCCACCACACTGTTTTCATTCCGTTTCAGTTCACCGATTATCTTTGATTGTGATGTTACTCAAATGACAATCATTTTAGAGCCTCTCAATCTGGTGAACACGTATACAAACAGTTATTTTTAAATGTTATCAATCCCTTCGAAGTAAAACTTTGGAATGCCAGTCGTGTTTTTTTCTTTCAGTAATGTATATTTTATATAATAATATATCATAAGTTAAAATCGTACCAACCGATAGTAAAATTAAGAAATCTTCGCATAACTTTTTGGAATGATTGCCTTGATAACAGTATTGTAGGCACGAGTAAGATCTCCTATTCCACCACATCTGACACCCACCCCACCCCCTACGACACCATCCAAACTTCCACAATTATATCGATGGAAACAGCACAGGACTTGCAACCAGGAGTAGGAGAGCTTCAAGAATAACTCGTAAATAATGCTTTGATTAAGATGAGTCACAAGAAAAAAAGAAGAAGATAGAAGTGGAATGAAAAAGAAATGAAACTTATTCGAAATATGTTCACGTAATGGTCTCTCGGTTTCACCAGCCGGAAAATGTGATATGGTGCAATCTGTACTTACAGTGATAACCTATCAGCAGTTCTATAATTGTCGTGTGTATTTGATTACAATAAAATTCAAATATCTTTGAACAGATGAATTTCAAAGCTGACATGTGAATGTCGTTTAAAAATTATGTTACTGATAGTTTAGAGGAATGAAGATTACGAGTTATCGACTTTTTTTTTCAATCGTGTAGAATGCAAATCAAAAGAACTTGAAAGAAGATGCGGCATGCACCGTAAAATTAATGCACACATTTAATAATGTGGTCCCTGGTTAATGAATCGACACCGAGGGGAGATGTGGTAGCTGGGACAGAACCGGGTGAAAATGGATGAGAAATGCAAAAGACTTTTGAAATTTCCAACATAATAGAAAGAGTCCGATGTCTGAACCCATGTGATCAGTCAATTGAGATTCCCAATCTATCGTTACTGAAATTGGAAATGTAAGCTTCGATGTTTTTAATGTTTTCTTTCCTGTACCGGATTACATGCATGTGAGTGATGAAGGGCTTCATCACGTGTTACTGTTTTCTTCCTTATTGCGCATGTTCATTCAGTAGTCAAAATCGTATTAAAGTTTTTAGGTAGTTTGACTAGTATGAATCTAAGGAGGAATGAATGACTATTAAAATAAATGGAGTTTTGCATATGCTCTCCACGAATTAAAAGGCAATAAAAATCTAGCTGCTGTTTGCATTTTATCGAATTGCTACACTGGCTGTTTTACGAAACTTATGTGGGGGGNNGGGGGGGGTTAATGCAATCTTAGGAAAAATGACTGATTCTATGGCTGTTAAAATTAATCCCACTAATAGATTAATTCACGTTTTCTCTTTTCTGACCTTACCGTGCCATAGGCTTCATGATATGATATATTTCTAATTTTCGTAGATATTTTTGACACCGATAGCAAATGTCGAAGGTAACTCGTAACGAAAAAAAAAAAAAATCTTTGAACCAAGATTAACGTGGCATTATTGTGAACCGACAGACGGCAACAAGCTCACACCACAATGCCAATAGTGTCGCATTCTCTGTTTATCTAACATTCTTGTCCTTTTTTATTTCCACCTCTTCTTCTCAAATTTCCTTGTAATTTAAAACGAAACGAGGAAACGAAATATTAATCAAAATAGGAGCGTGGAAAGAAGGGTAACAATCAATAGGAGAGTAATTTAAAACTGTTTTAAAGCAGCACTCCACTTGTCAGTCGCAGTGTGTATTGTCGCTCACGTAATTAATGGAACCAAGTTAGTGCTTTTCACGTGCACCGGCACGTGGAAGCTTCATGTTTACTTCAGTGTCAACGACAGGTTCATCTCATGTTGATGGTGTCCCCATTCAAACTTGTCGTGTCTATTTATCCGTACATTCCGACCGGGGAATTCTGATTTAAATCCGTCAACTTGATTAAGGTTGAAAACCACCGTTCTGATTGCCCGAGTCAAACGCTTTCATGGACACACTTTTGTAAAAATGTCAGGTATATTAAAGCTGAGAGATAAGAAGAAAAATACAATGGGTACAACGAATTTCTAAGTGCAAACGTCACATACGAACCCACGTTGAATTTGTATCTTCGTTCGTAAGAACGGGGATCATGGGTAATAAATAATTAGAGCCTTTCCGAAAAAAACCAAAACAAAACAAAACATGGGACACCAAACGGAAGTAAAATCACCTTTTCATTTTGAGACAGGTTTTGTGCTTACGTCACTTTAATCCCACCAATGATATCTCATTTCTTTTCGTGCTACGATCATCACTTCGAAGCAAACCCTTTTTGAAAAAGGTTAAAAATAAATTTCTGTTACCGTTTGTTACTTTATCATTTCGAATGCGCACGTTCCTCTTTCACCTATTACTATTTTGGTCATTGTGTCTGGAAAATCTAAATCACCCTGTTGGTCTCGATGATGTACCTATACGTTCCTCTAAGTTATTCGTTGGCCTGACATTTCAATAGTATGTTAAACTCTGATGTTTTTTTTTTTACGAGTCACCAGGTATAATGTCTTTTTTTATTCGTTCTGACATGCGGTAAATTTATTCGTTACTCGATTACTCGATTACTCGACTCATTTGGTAACTATGCGACCAATGACCGATGTTTCCTCTTTGCATCTTTGTCATTTTAGAACGATTTCGAGTATTCGACGATGACGTCATACGTTACGGATGGCGGAGTGCCCTCCGAGAATTCCACGTTTGACATGGAGAGTTTTCTCAATCAGTTTAATTTGGACTGGAAGGGAGAAGAATGCAACATCACCCACACAAATCATTCTTTGATTGGAAGCGGTAAGTCACTAAGTTGCGGAACAATATGATGCATTTTCGTACGCAATGGAACATTTCTGAGAGGAGGATAAGGTATAGTTGTGGCATCACCTTTTACATAACTGTATACACTGTCTTCTTCCAGATCGGGTATAACCACTTCTCCTATACAGATTTGTTGTGAGAAAGTCATCTACAAACTACAAATTTAGTCAGAGAGTGCCCCGGTAGACGGGAAAGAAACTGTTATTTTTTTTTTAAATTGTTGCATATCTTGACGTCCCACATATAATATTCATGAGTATTGTGTTCTATGCATCTCCATATTGCTTTAAACACGTATCGTTGTTTGCTTCAAAGTCATCAATGTATAGTTCAGAGTTCAGATAAACATTGATGATTTTTGAGCAGAGAACTTTCCATGTTCAAAGCTAGGGAGAGATATAAAACACATAATTATGATTACCATGTATGTGGGCCGTCAACCTAAATAGAAAGAGAGTAAAGTTTTTTTCCTGTCTACCGTGGCACTCTCTGACTCGTGCTGATACTGCACTGAATCATCAAAAAATCTGTGTAAAAGTTTGGGTTCATTACCGAACCAAAGAAGCAATGCCTTGTAAATTAAGCGGGATGTGTACATCCTTGCAAACAGGACAACTTTACGAACCGCTTCAGTTGTAAAAAGTATTTCCAACTTAACTCAATTGGGCATATCGCAAAACAAAACAGAAAAAAAAGAAGAGAGGACAGAGTGACATGGAACTCACTTGAAACAGAAATTAAAACTGTCTGAATGATCCCACCAGGTTGTACTTTCCGTGAAACCGTCAAAACAAAAATTTAATTAATGGTTTCAGAAAAATCTCAACCCTCTCCCTCCCGACTTTTCTAGATGACTCTTTAATGAATCTAGCCAATTGAATTAAAAGTGGGGGCAGTTATCTCCTGTTGCTTAACCTTATGGTTTCCTGTTACGTTTTATTGGAGGATCAGCTATAGGTTTCACGACTTCAAGAATTAAAAAACGAATTAATTTAAAAACCGCAGAAGAGGAAAACAAAAATATGTAGAAATTGATGACTTATTTCGGACGACTTTTTCAGGTCACATTTGAGCCATACAAACATGTTGTTTATAGCGTGAGTGCCACAAGGTAGTTGAAAATTCCAAAATCCGTTTTGCGTGTCTTTAACTGATGATGACTGATGACACAGGTTTAGTCGTCAAGCTGCAATGGACGTTTCTTTTGTTAATATTGTTTTTCGAGCGTTTATCAGAATTTCAGGAGTAAGGAGAAAAAAAAGGACCATTTAAATTTAAAGTTTGAGATTTTACAGAAGATGTTTTTTGTAAGAGGAAAAAGTGTTTTAAATCTGTGGGATGTAAATTATGCATACGGACAAATTGAATTAGGATGTAACTATTTTGGCATATTATAGACTGTCCATGCTCGGGGAGTGGGATGAAGAGAGGGTGCACTCAGTTGGTGATATGACACATTACTGAAGTATTACAATAACCAATCATATTAGACTTCCTTGCCTGTTACAATGTCAGATTTATAAAAAAAATTCTCTCAATGAATTCGTCTCAACCAGAATGCATTTGTGCGTTCTGGTTTTACGTATAAGGATTCTCTATGTTGATTTATACATAGCATTTTGGTTTCGTTGTCTTTTGTCAGGTCAGTTGGACATGGAGCTAATAACTCCATGGTTGAAAAGAATGTTTGAGAATACTATGTATGAAGGAGGAAGATGAATATTTTACTTATAGTCTCAACAAATTTTCAACAATCTTTAAAATGTTCTTACCGATAAGTGGTTCGTATCGTTATTTCCTCTTTGAGCTGGGAGTGCATGCATCACATATAATGGTTCTCAGAGGATACGCTATACGAGTCTCATGGCGCGACGATAAATATTGATGGCCAAAATATGACTCACCTTACATGAATAAAGAATTAAAAAAAATCCGCCTAAAAACAACAACTTTGGAGCGGATACTCAATAGAGCTTAATTCGCATACATATTTCCCAAATGAGTTGTAAAATTCCACCACTTTGGGATATCGACGCTGATTAGAAAAGAAATTAACGAAAAGAATGAGAAGAAAATTGTACGTCATCTAAGATACCTTTATTATTTTAGGAGATTAATTTTGAAGGCAAAACTGGTTCTGCGTTGTTCTGAGGCTAAAGAGATTTAATCCAATCCCAATAGCTTCCAACAAGGTGTTAGATGAAGCAAATATGGACTTTCAGCGAATGGAATTGTGGGTCAAAAGAGTTAACCATCTACGATGGTGAGAAATTATTCCTCGGAAACAATTTATCTTCGTACTAAAGTGTTTCTTCGCTTCGTTTGTTGTGGCATTTTTTGCTGTTTGGGATGGAGGGGGCGAGAGGGGCGGAGGGGAGGGGACTGAGTGGGGGCGCATGGCGTTAGGATGAGTCTGTGCTTGTATTTCAAGTACAATTAGACGGCTTCTCAGAGACGAATTTCGATTAGACTTGACTTATTTTCCGTTCGAAATGACTGCACACAAACACACTCCACGGTTGTTTTACCTGATTCGTTACAGAAGTGAGGAATGAATGCCTATAGCTTCGTAATGACTACCGCACTGAGGTACCACGGAGTTAAAGTGACATCCGACGTGGTTACAGTTGACTTCCTTGCATATATGTATGCGAAAAAGGAAAAAAAAGGGCCACATGGGTATACGTCAAGACGATGACATTAATCATTGGTTAGCCAAGATATACTAGAGCTGTCGTGTGTTTGACTGCCATGTACTGTATGCTTTGTAAAGGCGATAACATTTTACATTTTTTTTAAACATTTCTTGAACTTCAATTTCAACGTGTCGGTGTAATACATCAGGAGTATGTACATAAATGAAGGAGATTGAGGCATCCTATTGACAGTAAGAAACTCAGGGAGAGCGTTTAAAATAAATAAAGAAATCAGTTACAGAGAATAATAAAATTATCGTGATTTCTAAGTCTCGCCTTCAGCAGAAATCCCAGCAAATGGAGGTCAGATAGAGCAATCCCTGGAAACGACGTTCCCTCTGGTTGTAGTCTTCTGAGTCTATGAACCAATCAGGAAGCAGGACGTACTTGATTGCTTGATTGCTATTGACCTGTGTCTAAGAGACAAAATGAACTTGGAGAATCACTACAACCAATGATGTCAAAAGGATCAGTGATCGAAACTAATCTTCGAACAACTTCCCGAATTACAGTGTATGACGTTTGGATTCGAGTTGTAATGTATCTTACACATGTCTTATATACTTACAGGATAAATAGGAAATTATTTTACGAACTTATATGAAGTTACTTAAATAAAATTGTGAACTCATAGAAAATTAAAAAAAAAGAGTATGACATTACTTTGTGTTTTGTGACTCCCTGCACTTTAACGCGACATCTCAACAACACAAGCTTAGACTGGTCTGATATTTGGTAAATAGAGATGACTTGCTGTATTGAGCACAAGGACCGTACTATTGTTTTTGGCGAAGGTCAAACATCATTTGAGGTCATCGGAGATTAAAAAAAGAGAAAACTTGTCTAAACACAATATCTCAAGATTTAAAGTTTGGAATCACCTCATATATTGATGGAGCACGTTAAGTTCAAGACCTATTTTGTTTAAGGTTGTTGGAAGTTTAAAGTCACGAGCAGTCAACACAGAGTTCAAATTGTGAAAATTCAAGCACCAAGAAAGGTATTGTTGGCAAAGAAATATCTTGGAAAAATTTACATATGTATAGTACAAAGAGAAAGGAAGTGCTCCCCCAACCGTTACAACATTTATTGCAACATGAATGAAGCATGGTATCACTTCGAATGTGATAAAAATTGGAAGGTATGTTACATCATTAGGCCTAGTTGCACATTGTTCCCTTTCTTATTTTTTCAATGTTAATCGAAACTTTCTTGCAATCAGACAAACATGTCCCTTTAAGTTTGTCAAAGAATAACGTTTTCAACGAACATGAATCCCTGGAAGCTATCAGCTGATTTTGTCTGGGGTCTTCTTCTTCTTGTCTTCGTCTCTTTAGTCATTTCCAGGGTGATATTTTCACTCACTTTCTTCAACTTCATACGCGACTTGTTCGATACGTCTCCGTGCATGCACCGAAGGGATTCACTTTTCCCTCTCGACGCACATGCACAAGTCGCTGGATTTTGTTCTCCTTAGTTCAATAAAAGATTAACCGTGTGATGAAGTATTTGCTCTCAGCAACGATTCAATTTCAAAAGTAAACATTAAAGACGATGGAAAGAATCTTTGTAATATCAGTTTCTGAATTGTATTTGATGGGGCTTTTTAGTGTACACGAAACGTGCGTTCTGCTGAATGTGGCATATTTGGTGCCAACCGAAAGAACTGAAGTAGTAAAATTCCAGTTTGTAATTTACAGTTGAGCTGGTTTCAGTCGGCAGCGGTGATAAAATATATGTAGGTCTATGATGTACAAAACTTTTGCAACAGGTTGTAAGATGTAATTAAATTCAGACTCTTCTTAGTAAGTTATACTTAAGATCAATAGAGATCAAAGAAGAAGAAAAAAGAGACACTTTAACTCATGTCATATGAAAGGTCTATCATGAATGGAGCGTCGTAATTCTTTGGTTGAGGTCAAGTCGTCTACGGTCAATACCGGTCAAGTTAAAAAAAAATGTTGCATACATGATATCTCACCACGGGATGTTCATATGATACGATCACATTCGTTGCGAGTGTACATATACTTCCTTTAGTAGGACACCGTTTGACTTGATCTCACACCTTCTTTGAATGAAATCACCAGGGAACAAATTACAAAAGTCTCGTAAGCACGATATCTCAGTGAGGCACAATTCGTTACACATCACAGTTTTGTAGACTTGCATCATGATTATATAAGGCACTTAACGTTAGTACCGTTCGTGATGAGGGTCAATGTCATCCACGATATCTTTGAATTTACGCATAAGGCTGTTCTGTTGTGTGGTATGTAAGTCAAAGGACATGAAGGGGGGTCTAGTAGAAAAAAGATTGTTCATACTTAGGTCCCATGAGCACTACGGAGCAATACAATTTGCACGTCCATTCTATTTCAAGGGTGCCACGGGACTACGATTTCGGGACTACGGTCGTAGGGTTGCCTAATCAAGGTGACTGTTGTTCGGGACTGTTTACCGAACATCACAAATTTAGTGGTCAACCGAACGTATAGACTTATGATTAGTTCCTAGTGTTAGCAGTTAGAATACTTTGAGAACCTGTTCCCCACCCCCTCCCCCCTTCAAGGGCCCAAGGAGAATGTGCGACTCTGGAGTTCTCCTCCTCGCAGCTGTAATGAATTTCGAATTCGTTCCCACTCTGCACGGGGTTACCTTAGTACATGTTGCATGTTGAACCCCAGTAACATTGCGACATGTTGCTTTAGTGTTACTGGGGCGTATACTGCCTAAAGAATGTGGAAATCACCTTCACTGGAAGGCGAACAGGTTTCTCTTCCAGTGTCGGCATTCTACGGGCGTATCGACAACCGCTTGATAGCACGGGCCCTTAACGGCTTCAGTACGCGTCACATATGATTCACAACAAACAGGCCTAACAACTGAACACGTAGATGCATAAAGGAGTAGCATTCCTATTAGTTTGATTCAATCGTAAGTTGTCGGCCTTTTAAAATATTTCTCTTTCTGTGTTTATCTATTTTTAAGGTTCACCTTATTGTCCGCCACATCATGATATGGTACTGTGCTGGCCTCCGACCAGAGTTGGAGAAACTGCTAGCCTCACATGTCCGAACTATGTTAATATCACCGGTGAGTTGCTACAGCCATACTTTCCCAGTGAGAAGCTGTTATTCTTGGTGACGTTGTATTTAGTGGGCGTTTTGAATGGTGATCTTTTATGAGAGAGGGAATGGGGATTTTCTCCGAGTTTGTCAGTAAATCACACCATACATTTATTTCTTATGTGTGGAACAAATTATTGCTGTTGAGTTTTATTTTATTTTGAAAATTTAATTTTGTTTGTATAACATGATTTCGTATTCATGTTTTTTATGTACGTTGTAATATTAGTTGTTTCTTTGAACTTAAAATACTTTTCTCCCTTCTTTTACTCACAAGATGGAGTGCGAGCTTTCAAGATCTGTGAAATGCACGGACAGTGGGAAGCCTTCACAAATTACACAGAATGTCTCAGGAATTGGACATTGACGGTAAGGCATCAAGGAGAAAACTCTATAACTCAGACCCATAACCTACCCTTGAAGGACCTTATGTATCATTGGAAATGAATGGTAAACACTTATCATGTATGTTTAGCTTATCTGAACTCGTTCAGGACTTTTCAAACTGTGACAATGCAGTTTTCCAGAAAGAGTTACATTCCACTCAAAGCCATAATAGAGTCATTTAATTCTCAGCAGTGAATTCTTCTGGGATTATTCTCGAATGGAGTCACCTAATAGTGAGAAACAGAATCATCTTACTCCGATGAAACCGTAAACTGACCGTCCAAATGAAGTCTATGAACTCTTCCCGCCAGCTCCTTGTCTATTTACCAGTAAATACTGATAATTCCCTATTCATCGTTGTAAGTGAAACTCCACGAGTGTCAATTAGGCAGTGGCAGTGAGGGTGCACCTTTCCAGTGGGAGGGGGGAGTGCTAGGTGGCGCTCTTCATTAGGCACATGCTTGCTAGAATTGCGGGATGACTATCTACTAAGCGCGGTGACACTATCAGCTGGGACGGAGCGTTTCAAATTTTTGGTTCCACAGTCGAGCTTTCACTCTTGCCCTTCTTATCCCCCCCAAAAAATTAATGTTTGCCTCGTAGTCCCGGCATCAATGCACTTGAGTAACCATATCACTTGGGTTGTTTTAGACATAAAAGGCTTAAATTAATTGAACTGTGTATTAAAGGGAAATAAGGCGTTTGTTTTACAGAAAACAATATTTTTAAAACCAAAGTTTGTGGACATAGTATAGATTATTCGAATTAAGGTAGGACAGTAGCCTTCTTTTCAAGAAATAAGTTTCTTACAGATACAAATTCAGTTATTTGTTACTAACCAGTAATTTGTTCACCCAAACTTTCAATCGTGCCTCTTCCTTTACTCATCACATGCATAATGTTTTGAGGATATGAAGCTTTTACAGGTGTTTATTGATGAGACTGAATGGTTCACCTATGATTAAAGATATTTCCTTTGTATGCTCTGTTGGGATATTCTGAACGCCATATTTCCCTTTAAGAGTCACCCCAACCCTATCTTGAATTTCATGATAAGGGGCAAGAATGAATACTTCATGAGATACAATTAACGACACAAATGTGGTTTTCTCCAATGGTATTCTTATCGTTAACTTCTTCGCCACACACTTATCATGTTGCCCCTCGGAAAGGAGCATGTCGGATATCATATTATTACATTCATCATGTTGTATATACGATGATGCTTATCGTAATGTATGTTTTTTCCTACTTCCTGTAGCCTCCAGAACCCACGCCGGTTGCTCTACACCTAAGATACGTCTATCTGTTCGGTGGTACCGTGTCTCTTGTATTTTTGACCATCGCCTTGTTCATATTCTGTTACTTCAAGTGAGTATATTTGCAATTTAAAATGTCCGAAGACATCGATATGTGATATAACAGTGGGTGAAACATGCATGTATCTTTACAAAATAAAATGAATATGAGAATATGTTAGTTATGAGTCTCCATTCCAATACACGTAAACCGATTGGGCTATACCCGAGCAGTAACGTTCTCTTATCCATATAAATTGAAATAGTAAAACAGCCTTTTGTGATACTTTTCAAAAAGCTAATGTGAGTATCATTTTGTGGGTAAAGATACTGCACACCAGTGAGTGTATGTAGGGTTGAAAATCGTTTGATACATATGGCTCCCAATAGTTTTCAGGTCAATATGTAAGGATTAATTTGTTCCTATCAATATACCTCATTGAATGTGACATCACAGCGATACAGTGAAAGGCCCTCCTTGGGGATAAGCTGTTTGCTTTAATATGCGCACGTCTGCACGTGCGACCTCTCTGTCAGTATATTTCCAAGTGTAGCAGAATGTTCTGTTCGTTAGTATGATAAACTGTACCAAAACTAGGCCCGGCCTAGATGGTATAACGGCACATACCTGCAGCCGCGAACTGTATATATGGCTTCGATAACGCACACAAACTACCACAACAGTGGAAGAAAACTCACACATGTATGCCAAGTAATGTCTGCATTTAAATTAACATACAGACTAGTTTTAAAGCGTAGCAGAAGTAGTGCTAAGCCTAATATACTCCCCCAGCAACTATTTTGGCGGTAAAGATACTTCGTCAAGCAGCAAAGTGAGCAGAAGGAACACCATGATCGCGCTTATACTGTATGTAGTTGGTCGTGGTATGTTGATGTCACACTATGATAACATTCAAAGGGTCTTGCAAGCAGGCTAGAATGACGATAATAGCACTTAATAAAACAAAGCTTCTCGCTTTACGTGCGTGCTCAAAAACTTGTTACACATCTGTTCGTAAGCACCAACGCAGATAATATAACACACACACACGCACCCACACAATGGGATCAGTAAATCCAAGAATTGAAGATATGGGCTCAGACTGATTCACCTGGACGGGAAGAGGGGTCGGAAGTTTGGTACGAAATAAAAACTAGTTTAAACACAGACATGCACAGTGTTACTAACTAATATGATAATTGGATGCAGCGGGGTAAGTTTAATCTACATGCATGCATAAATTGTTTTGCAACTATTCGTCAAACCGGTCATTTACGTTTAACAAGTTGACCATATTTTGGGTCGGTGCATAGTTAATCAATTTATGGTCAGTTTTGACCATCGTGAATTTAGAGTGTGAGAGTTACTTGGGTCACACACACAAAAAAATGTTGCTGCATCAAAATTGTGCATGGTATGAGCTTTGTACCTTGCGACAGATTTAAGGGAATGTTACATTCATTGCGATCGACTGTTCATTGGCTGTGTCGTGTTCGGGAACTATTTTGCAGTTTTACGCTTCAGGCATTCAACCTAGCGAACGGGGTTCAGATTGTTTCTATTTTCAGCCCGTTTCATTTAAAAGATGCAATTTTTGACTTAAATATCCCTGAATTTTGCATGATATGCAGAGCCCGTGGGCAACACAACGATCCCTTTGGAACGGAAAAAAAGTACGCTTAAACGTCACGATGTTCAAGGGAAATAAGGAATGTGTTGAAAAAAAAACATATCTTTAATGCCAATACTTTCGGATACAGAATGATAGATTATTCAAAATAAGGCAGGAAGACGGTGGCTTTTTTCAGAAGTATCGTTTATTTGAGATGGAAATTCAATTCATTGCTTGCTAAAGAATATTTTATTCAACAAAACTTTCATGTGCCAAAATTCCGCCCTTGCAGCTCCCTCACTTGTTATTTTAATATGTTGCATTGTAATCTAAGGGCCCCCTCACTTTGGTCATTCCGTATATGGTTAAATAACCATTAGAAACCTTACGTGATTGTAAATATAATCCTTGGTGTTCTCCCGTTGGAAACAATGCATTAATTAATGGAATCACAAAACCGCGGATGTTCAAAAACGGCACTTGTGGGAAATCTGAACGTCCTTGAAGTTATGGCAGGCAACTCTCATGCGGCGCGAGGGAAAACTTGTGCGAATTCATGTTCCGTCACTCAAATTATGCATAATATTGTGATTTAGATGAAGCTTTTGTAAATATTTTTTATTGAGCCAGAATGGTTTGTCAAATATTAAAGCTATAATTTGTAAAAACATTTGGCCTTACAAACAAACATCAGTAATTAGGCTCATCTCTTCAAACATTATGCATAAGGTAACATTGTACGAATAAATTAAGGAAAAATGCATCGGTTGAATGTTCTTAAGTTTGGATGAACAAATCATTCTTGAGCAAACAAATCACCGAATTTCTATCCGTGAGAAACGTTTTGCTAGAAAAGATTTTCATAATGTTCCATTTTGAATACTACATCATTCTGTTTGAGTAATTATTGTCTATTTAAATATGATTTTCTTTTCCTCTTAAAAACAAACACAATATTTCCATCTTAATAAAT
Source organism: Stichopus horrens (assembly GCA_009801055.1). Lineage (NCBI taxonomy): Eukaryota > Metazoa > Echinodermata > Holothuroidea > Aspidochirotida > Stichopodidae > Stichopus > Stichopus horrens. The sequence continues at coordinate 1,206 of VJOZ01016696.1, read as the reverse complement.
GACATTTTTCTATATAAATTGGGTTCAAGTAATTTGACGTCTCAATCTTAATATAGTCTGATTATTTTTTCTTCGATTCACTTTCAGGTCCCTTCAGTGTACGCGGATATCAATTCACAAGCACCTCATCGTATCCTTCATATTGAGGTACACCTGTATGTTAGTCATGCTTCAACCTCTGTTGGGGACTAATTATGAGGTAACATTCGACTACCAAACAGCGTCCTCGGAGAATAATTTAACACTTTTGACGAACTCAGTAAGCGGTGATCCGTACGATAATTCTGTGAGTCTTCATGATTTTCATATTTTTAATACCAATGGTAACGTGTGCAACATGCAAATCACCTTAGATGCAGATAGAGGTACCTACCTCAAACTAACCACCATCTTTACCTTTTTTCCTCTCCCTGTTTCTCCCTATTTCATCTCGCTCTCGCCTTCCTGGATTACTCAGCGTGCAACACATAACGATGATATATAGATTATACGTTAGCAAGGACGTTGCCCGTGCGTGTAGCTAAAAGCCACATTGTACTATTGAATCAATCAAAACAACGTTGATTTATCAAGGTTTCGACTAAAACCGCAATAAAAACGTTCCTCCCCACCCACCNNGGGGATGAAAATGAACAATTATGCGAATAAATCTCTGTCGCATTACTTCCATACCCAGAAGGAACGAGGTATGTATTACATTATTGATGCATCATATTGTACAAACTCGTTTACAATATCGGCATATCTTTTCTCATTAACTAAGACGTCTTGGTGATAGCTACTATCCAATGAATTATTATTTTTTCGCAAATGTCTATCACGGTATCCGACCGCGTATACATCATCTGAAACGCTGCATAAATACAAATTCTTCGTTTCTCAGACTCGCGTTTACGCCATTCACATCTCTTTCCTTCTATAACGTAAAAGCGAAGTAATCATGAAAATTATATTCGATGTAATTACCGAAAAAAAAAACAAAAGTTAGCTCGTAAATGTGAAAATAAATTCATACTTTAATCTTCTTAAAGAGAAACATCGTGCTGCTATCGTTTCTTAAGTCCATCATGCTTATAATAAGCAATAATCAGTCAAGTTTAACATATCCGAGAGTTTTAAAACCTGTCAAAAGGTTTGAATTTTAGACCCTGTGTTGTATACTTCCAGTGTGCATGTATACCCTAGCACTAATGTGAAAAGTGTCTG
>VJOZ01016695.1:0-13690 GCA_009801055.1 Stichopus horrens | reverse complement strand
CCCGAAAAAAAATTGGCCAGACACCTCAATTTTACATTAGTACTAATTTACATGCAAGAAGTCATCGCAAGCCAGGGTTCAAAATTCAACAATTTTGACAGTTTTTTCATGACCAACTGGGTGGGTAGGATGTGCTGGAATGTTTTGTAGCTTCTGGTATATATGTACATGCAAGCACAAAAACACAAACCGCTCGAACTGACGTATACATATGACACATGTTAAAAGAAAGACGTTTCACCACCGTCAACTCAAAAACGACCCTCCCCCAACGAGTTCACAACATGACCACAGCTACTCCTTCAGCAGTGTGTAGAAAATACTCAGAAATAATTGTACATTACCAAGCCAGTAACAAGATATGTATAGTTTTCCAGGCGCCCTCCCCCTTTTTTTTTAACTGAGAGTGTGCATCAACATTTGTGAGGGCGATTGAGGTAATGACCAATCACAGACAGTTTAGGACAGTGATGACTGGCGTCCTAGGTTGACGGACCAATATTGACTTGTTACTCGTTTCTAATGGTCGCCGGTTGGGACAGCTGTTTAAATACGGTTACCACTCCCCCCCCCCCNNCTGTAACTTAGAACCAATTGAGAATTTTGCTTTCCAGAATCCAAAAATATAGCTCAGGGGCATGAGGTACTGCCTTTAGTACATGCAATATTGTCAGCTGTTGCCTCAAGTATTTGTTCTTCATGGGGAACGTTTCACAGTTTTCTGGCTAACGTCATATTGTACTGATGGTACGTCATTAAATCTGTTTATAAATAAAAAGAAACGCAGAACAGAACATATGCAAAACTGAAATAATCGTTGATTTAGTCGCACAGCGTGTACGGCATGTTACCTTTACAATTATGAAAACATTGAACTTGTGCCAACCAAAGATAGCGTTTACAGGTGAGAACATGAACATGATATTTTTTCCGTCACATGTGTTATTTCGTTGTATAAACTTGGATAAACCCTGCAGGGAGAAAACACATAGAGTATGCAAAGGGGCCCTGTAAATTTAGGGCAATTCATAAGCATAGATGAACTGTGGGGAGATTAAGCAGAGACGCGTATGGTAAAAATATGTCACCGTACCTATATATCCAATCTAGTCAATAAAGCAATAGAGAAAATTTACAATATCTCAACAAAGATCCGTAACATGATGTAATATGATACTAGGTTAACTAATCTGTAAAGTCTATGGTGCCTAATTCACTGATACAATTTTTCGTTTTCTTATGTGAATTCTCTCTGACGAAGAAACTAGATCAAAGAATTGGTAGTCCAGTGCCTTCACTAAGCTGATGCTGTAAATTCAAACCAGTAATCTCCAACCCCCCCCCTCAAAAAAAAAGAGATTATAGCTATCGCTTAATTGTTCCGTTTCTATGAGTCTAGATGTTCCCATTTATCCCATTCTTTATTGTACTGATACGACGTTTATTTGGAATTTCCTGATCGCTGTATTATGTGGAGTCGTAGCTATTTTGCGGAAAACAACAGGATTTGAGCTTCCCTTTAATTAGTGTAGATAATAAACCGTGCACAGTACGCTCTACAAGCCTTATCGAGAAGACATATCCAGGAGGTAATTCAATTTATTAATTGTCTTTACACAAAACAATACAAGTAATAGCCAGTTACTGTACTTACAAATCCGCTGCAGAGAACAAAGTCTCCTTGGTTGATACATTTCTTGTAATGACCTGATCATGCCTGATTTCTGTTTTTTTTTTTTTTTAGGGGACTTTGTTCGTTTGTTTGTTTATTTGTCTTTTTTGTGGGGGCGTGTGTACATGATTTATACAATCTATCTTAACCAAGCCATTTCGTCCACAGTGTCCGGTGAAAAAAATCGACACACAACAAAAATATCGATGACAGCTTACACAACGTAAACATCAGATGATGTTTTCAAATACAATATTCCGGTCCCCACCCCCTCCCTTCTTCTGCTCGATTACAATAATATTTGCTCTAATTCAGTCACGCCATACCCCCAAGTAACAATTTCCAATCGTCGCATTTAAGATGATAGCCTAAGTGCAAGCAAGGGTCCTTTTTTTCAGGTCTTCTCTTTTTTGAATAGCGAGTTGAATGAGATTACATCCCAAAGGGTAGCAACGATTCACTGAATGTTTTCATAACGTGCACAATAAGCGTTGATACAATATAAGTCGAAATCTTCAAGTATACGATATACGTTGGCATGACATGATAGTGTTGTGCGGTGGACGGTCACCATATGATAGGGCACTTGTATGACCGAATGGAAATAGCCACAGACGAACAAGCAGGTCCGCTTGGGATAGTGAAATTAAGTAGCATTAATTATAGAAAAAAAAAACACAGTAAAACGTATCAAAATCAACTGAATAATAATTTTATTGAACAAAAGTATATGAGATATCGATATACTTCAATTAATTTCATTAACATCTGCGGTTATATTTATAGCAGGGAATTTCAAGAGACAATTGCCCGATTGGAGTCAACATTCATTTACATGACATGAATGGATTTATGTACAAAAAACATCTTGATCATAAGGCACCACTATAGGGTGGAATCCCCGAAAAAACTTCTCAAATTCGGTCTGTTTTCTTAATTCTGTATTGATAAGATCGACAGGTTTTTGGCTGTTGCATACACTAACGTCCTCCCTCCATATGCATCAAGAAATGACGTTATCGATGAGGGGAGGGGGGACTAGGGGGGACTAAACTGGGAAAACTGGAGACAATACAATGCGGTTACGATAAAATACCTTTACATCGTCCGACTGCATGTCAGAGCAAGAGTTGTAATACAAATATCAGAGAGCTCGAGTTTATTATCCAAGTCTATCTTTAACTTCCTAACTTCGAAAAGAAGTAACATATTTTTCTTATCTCGCCAGCCGATTTTTTTTTTATATTTATACATTTTATTTATATATTTCTTGTTGATCACGTGACATCAAATTTAATAGGCCTCTTTTTTTTTGTCTCGGGGAGGGGGGCACTTTTGGGCACTATAGGGGCCTATCATAAAAATCCAAAGCAAGAAGTAATGTCAGCAATTCGACTGATCGTTTTGATTTATGTTACAAACTATCCGCAACCACCCAATTGGGTGAACTGCCCTACTCTTACATTCTCGCCCACTGGAAAGTCTCAACGAATTGGCATGTCGCGGAACTGGACTGAGAAGTGATGGCCGATTAAGTTTGTTAAATGATGCAAAATGAGGTTTTCTCTTTTCCATTATAGCAAGGTAGGTAGACACTTTGATCTTCCATCTCCTTGGAAATAAAAGATGTTTCAGATATTATTTAAAAACAAACAATATCGAAGGGAGGCCGTTATTTCCTACGTCTCAGACAATGTCTTCAAACTTTGCGAGTGACTCGTTTAATAAATCAATTTGATATTTTTCAATCGATAATTGCAGATGACACCATAAGCGTTCCGTAACACCAAAAATAACGAAGGTTCATAGACACAATCATATATAATTAACAATTTAGGATATAGGAATTTGACTATACATGTTGTATGTACTGTATGTAGCCTATACACATACGAGTGAGCGCCGGTAATCGCAAATTTGTCATCGTTTCTTTTCGCGTAAATAGTACTGATATGCACATGTGCATAAGACTGCAACTGGTTCATCTTATATTTACCGAGTACTTGACTCATTTACAAAATTTAATGGTGCAAAGTGATATCAGTGGATGGGAGATAACGTTTCTCTTCTATTTTAATTGATGAACACTGAGTGGTTTTACCACGTCTCCATTTAATACTGGATAATTTTACAAGGTGTTGGAGACACATTTGTACACCTTGCGTAAGAAGGGTCAAATTCCTTGTTCGACGAAGAGGCCATCAACAGTATTTTTATGTTTTAGCAATAGTTTTCATAATTGTAATTCTTTGATAGTTTCTGAATGATAAGATATTATGCTTGGCGTACCATCTCTTCTAGTTCATTAACACTCAAATCCCCATGACGTCACGAAACGCCATTCATGAAATATAAGAGAAGGAAGCTCATTTTGGGTGGTTGTGGATAGACTGGTTACATTTGCTAAAATTTTAGACACTGTCTTTTGCGAGGACGTCAAAGTCCATTAAAGTAGTGGCAGCAGAGTCTAATGTAAAGGCTACTATGGACATGTATCGTTCGACCTCTTTCCATTGGCTCTCCGGATCTGGCTGATTCTCAATGTCAAACATAAGGTCTACAATGCCAGCAAACGCCACACCTGTGTAGGAGTCCTTGCTGCTGGGCGCGAAAACAACATGTCTGAAAATTAAACAGATTGGATGTCAGCTTTAATTTCAAATGATTTAAGTTACTTTGAACATGGATATCAGGAGATTATATATTTGACCATGACCATGTATGATATTGTTTAACTGTTTTCCTGCTTGGAGCATGCAACATCGTGTAAAATAAGTCCCAAAATTTTCTGAAATGTACTAAACTGTTGCCGGTTAATGCTGAATAGCTCTCACGATTATAACAGAGTTATTCGCAAATTTATGGGCCATAATTTTTCAAGTTACCAGAGCCATACATAATGAACAAATGGTAATCAAAGGCGGAAAATTTTTCAAATGTTTTAAAAATTGGTTGGAAATATGAAACGTGTATGTATATATAGTTAAAAATAGAACACTGTCATTCATGCTGGGCGTCGTTCATCTTTGTCGGAAAGCCCGTCCAAATGATCATGTACATTTGTCTATGAACATCATCACACAGGTGTGCATTGAAGCTTTGAACGAACGTATAATCGTGTAAAGACGGGACTTCACGTTGGAGGAAAGCAGTTTTGTCAGAAATGGGCAAATTTACAAAATTTACAAAATTACAAGAAAACGTTTTCGACAAGAAGTTAGAAATTGCTCTCTTGTCAGATATACCTTTCCCTCGGTCTCCCGGGCAGTCCTTCATAATCGATGAATGCCCTCTCCATGAACATGAGTTGATCGTTAACCCCGCGAACGGCGAAAGGACTAGAAACGTTAAAAACAATAGAAAGAATTATTCTGTTGGGTCCTCCGAGGTCACGGAAAGGTCAAGGAATGATACATGGAATAAATGAAAAATGAACGAGCATACTTATTTTGAAAAAGACTGACATTGATGCTAAGTCTATGCTTTGAAAATGTTCACACACTCAGTGGTGACACTCGGAATCACACAGATCTTGTTAGTAAACCGTCTGCTACCCCGGGTAACAGTCATATGCGGTGTCGTTACGTAGATGAGAGTATCGAAATGGGGTTGTGGGGGNNTTGTATTTATGTATGGTGTATCTGGCTTGTACAAGCTAACCTTTTCTTTCATAATTCTCCATTCTCTTTTTTCGATATTGTTATTTTATTACATTTATTACTGTGTATGAAAATAAAAGAGAAAAATAAACGAACGAACAAACGAATGAACCACCCGGGATGATACAACTCTCCACGTAGTTTTGTCGACATTGGTCGGTGTTAAGCAATACAAATGTGTCTTGGGACAGTTGGCGTTCAAGATAATGCAAGGATCAATTTCAAAGAAGACGTGGCTATGTTAGGCTATTACATATACTGCTGAATCACAGACAAATCAGTAAAACGGTGACTGTGTTAACAGGACAAATAGGACTCCATCTGACTGACCATTTCCAATTTCCGTGTTGGTTTTTAAAAATGCGTTACTACTAGTTCGTCAAAGATCTGAGACATCAGAACATGGCTGATATTGCGATAACTTACTTTCTTTTATCCATAGCTGCAATCCTCTTGTGGAGTTCATTCGCAGCATTCGTGAATTTGTTCAAGTTTTCTTCAATTGAATCTGTAGAAAGTGGTATACACAATATGGAAGAGATTAAGTACTTTCGTGACGTTCGTTGCCATTAATGTTATAATAATGTGTTTGTCTGTACTCATGTATACAACATGTGCATATCGATAATTCATTTTTTGTAGTGACTGTGGCCTGAAAGACACTTTTTCCTTTCATCATCCTAAAAATAAACAAACAAACAATAATCAATCCCCTAATATTCCACCACAAGAGAATGCATTGTCACTCGCAAAGTTTCGCACAACACAAAATTACCAAAGAGAATGTTCTATCCCTGCTCTGTTCAGCGTCAACATGGTATACAGTGTCCTTGCTGGCTGCTTATTGCATGCTTATGGGGGAGGGACTGTATGTATCTTACCAAAGGTTATCGGCGGTTGCCTGGCAGCCATTTGATCCTTGTGTTTGGTCTTCAATAAATCTATTGATGATTTCATACGAACGGCGTATGCAGTGCAATTAATCGGGAGTATCAAGCTATCAGCCAGCGCCACAGCGATCTCACCCCAGACCCGTCCTATCACTAAATGGTGTTCAAATGTCGGATCCATTATTTCGGACATGAGATGAAACGTCTCGTACATGGAATGGTAGAGAGGATAGCTCGATAACCCTAGTCCCTGAAAAAAATCAAATTTTATTGTTACTATTAAACATTGCAAGGTAAAAAATATTTCCATCATTGCTTAAAAGAAAAGAGGTCGCAAACAAAAATAATAAATAAAATAAATGATGTGTAAGGAAGAAAGTATGAGAAAGATGTAACATCCTGCAAAATCCTGAAACTCTTAAATAGCGGATCTTTGAAGATAAACTGGACCAATAATAAAAGGGTTTCTACTTTCTATAGTGTTCCTCAAAAACTGGAGTTCATTTTCGTGCACACAATCATCTAACACAGTGTTAGTCAACCACTGTTTTTAATCAAAGGGCCAAATTGCCACCTTTGAACTTCGTGGAGGGTCGCTCTTGGTCTACTTTTACTGCACCTTTAAAATATGTATACCATGTTAGTCAATAATGCTAGTCTATTCGAAGATCTTAAATAAGATAAAAGCATTTCAATATTTTCCCTATTCAATATAGAGCAGTACAATATTGTCAACCAATAAATATTTCAAGTGAGTTATAAGACTCATTGATTGTGTCATATGTCATATTATACTTATATTAAAGTATTGGTCTATCCAATCAGGACGACATTATGTGGACATCACGGTGTAGACCAATGAAATCCTATACTTTCCGTTGGCATAGACACCGACGGAACCGGATTTAAAACAGTAATGAGATGATGTGTGCTTTGAAAGACATAGGCTTGACGTAGGCTTGACGTAGGCACTTGACCGACTCAAAATGAAACCGCATTTTATCACGTTATAAGCTAACACGAATGTTGTTTCATAACAACACTTATTACATGTGATGCTATATTAAGGTATTAATGAATGAGTTGTTAAATCACAGGTATTTTCAAGTGGTACCTAAGTGGTTCACCGGAAATGCATGTCATGACATTTATTCAAATGTGATGGGTTTTATTCAAATTCAGTCAATGTAAGACAATCAGATAGTGAGGATGTGATTGAATATTGTATCGTGTATACTTACCGTGTCTCTATAATAGCTTATGTCAAACGCTGGTATTCCAACGAGTCCGAGAAATGGCCGGAAGTCACTTCCAGAGCCGAGATCCGGTGTTCTTTCAAATTTAAAAAAGGGAAACAACAAAATGGAACTCATCAGCATTTAGAGGCAGGAAAATTAATTAATTCATCCCCAAGTTATACTCTAGCAAATTTTTCAGGGATCCGGGAGGCATATTGTGAATATTAAATCTTTGACGACACACCGAACTGAATGCATCACGTTGTGTTCCTTTTAAAACCCCCGTCTCCTTCCTCTCTTAAACAAAAACCTTCTGAAGAGCGCCCTCCCACCTTTACTAAATTCTAATCCGTTTGCGTCAGAGAGCACAAATCAGTGCTCTATTTGAGTGGTTAGTGGGAAAAATAACTTACTTCGGTCGATCAGAGCCGTCACTTCGAGTCTTTTCTAACCAATTATCATACAGAATTCCACCATGATTAGAAGCATCACGGACCTGGTTAGGGGAGAAATGTTAAATAATAAACGTTCCTTGTACACGCACAGTACACTTCGGTGATGGCTTAAGTAATACAATGGTTATAGCCGTCACGTGCGGTTAAAATGACCTCCTGGACGCTCCATGGCCATGTGCCATTGCAGGATGCTGCCAATCATCATGCCATGCATGTGTAAAGACTATACGGGAATGATATGGGAATGATACGTATGGGAAAGATATAATATCAATCTCAAAACATTTGCAGAGAGGACGTGAGTGCAGTGCCCAATGAGTGAGACTTTGAAAAGAGAGAAAAAATAAAAGATAACATTTTTCTCTTTGGAAAAAGAGTTAGAGGTCACGTGACATGCATCTAGAAAAGAGCTAGTTTCATACAGAAGTCGCAGACCTAAACCCTGAATGACAATCGGTTAGAAGTTTGTTCATGTCTGTTACTGTTTTTGAGATACGACTTTTTCAATGTTTGATGAAAATGCAAAACAGATGACGTGGAGTGTTTCACCGTGTCAGAATTTCTTTTGATAATTTTCTCTGTCTCTTAATTACTTAAGTACAGGGTGTCACACTGGTAAGTGATATCGATATTTTTTGAAGAAGAAAGCATATGCTTCCAAAATAAAGTCAACTCAAATATAAAATTCTCAATTGTCCTTGAAATAAAGTTTACATAAGACATACCATAGGAGTTCATCTCTTGAGGTCACAAATTTGCATACTCAGCAATGTTTATTCATAATGCAAGTAAGAGACAGGAATTTGCTGGTAACATTGTCAATATTTGGTGGATTTGAACGGAGTTTGTGGCTATGTTCATATTTTTTTCATGATTGATACACCTAATATTCCAAAATGCCATTTTCATGTTACACAGTCTTAAACTTACCTTCTTTGTAGCTTTAAAAAGTACATCGAAATAATTTGGCGTAGAGCGGCCTCGAAAAGAAAAGTTGCCCGTGACGGCACTATCACAGTTCACATAAGCAACGGTTCGCTCACCGATTGTCTTCGTAAACTCCTAAAAGAAATACCAGCAATGTAAAAGCTTTAATAGAATGGCCTCTGAACCACACACAACAAACTAAAAAAGGGGAATCTTTCCTATTGTTTCATTTGCTAAAAATGGTCTTGTCTCCTTACTTAAAATGTACCTTATAAACGTACTGTGTAAACGTAGTATGTACATTGTAAAACCAGTGAGGGACTCACAGTAATGCTCTGTGTACTTGAATAATTGTTAAGTTGATAATTTGCGAAGTAACTAATTGATTGATCTACAACAATCGATCAATCGATTGACATAAAAATAATTAAATGCTGCATGGTTTGATTAAAAACTAAGGCGAAATAATGTAGATGAACTTCTCCATATAGTGACGTGATTTTGAGGTTATCTATAGGAAACAAAAAATGACAAATCCAGCCAGGAATTCAGAGTCCTTTGCTGTGAATATCGACTTCTTTCTTGCAGCCGAGGCTTATACACTGTGAGGTGGTAACTTAGTAATTAAATATAATGGCATATATACACACCTCAACCCATTCATAGGACCCCATCAGACCGTATTCTTCCGCTCCCCAGCTTGCGAATATGATAGATCTCCTTGGACGCCATTTACCTATTAAAGATATAACAATACATAGGCACAAAAGTTGTATATAGGCATAAACATTATGTCATTAGTCATGGAAGGTGTATAAATATATCCAACTGTCATGCCAAATGAAAATATTTCTTGCAATGTGCAATTATCAGTTTGTCATTTTTCTCATAGAGTGCCCATTACTTGATAAGACATTCAGGATTTCTCAGAGCACTTTCTTTCACCTAATTTGTTACTTTAATGTTCTTATTTGATTTGATGTAAAAATTGTTATGAAAAATGAATACGAATAATAATTAAATTTGTAAATTAACCTGTATACCTAGTGATTTTTGTTATTTGAGGTGATTTATCATATATTTATTTATAAGTCCCATGTAAATATAGCTGTGATTTCAATGATGTCATCTCATAATTTCCGTTAGATTTGCGTTATTGTGGTTTCATGAGAACAACTCTTTTGTCTAACAGAGTTTGGTCATCACTTATTGTTGTATGACGTCATTCTGGTTTATTTATTTCTATGATGTATACATTTGAAAGGTGTTGTTCTCCACTTTATAGCTACTTTCGTGGATAGTAGTTTCATATAGGTCACCGAGAATGTTCTTCAGGTAAGTTGACTTAGATGTACACTATCACTAACCTCTCGTAAAAGTGGCAACCACTTGCTGACCAGCCCGTGCATATCTTACCTTCTTTTACGAGTTTACCAAGGCTTCGAGATAGTTCCAGCATGGTAGCGGTCCCGCTGGACGGATCTACCGCTCCAAAGACCCAGGCGTCTCTGTGGTTGCCAAGTATTACGTAGCGATCTATGTGGAGAAATTTATACAATATGTTTCTTAAATTATACCCATCGTTTAAAGTCATTTTAAATGGGGCTCAATGGGTCAGAGTACACACTCAAAAAGCCCCCCCCCTTCCCACCCCCTCCCATCGACATTCATGGATGAAGCACATAAACAGTCAGTGTCATCGTACCCACTGATATTATCATAGCACGTAATAAGTTTTAACTCCTTTTCTATGATTCATAGCATTTCTTTATATGACAACCACTGCTTTATACTCTCATTAACTGAACATGACTTTTCTGCTCATTTACAGTTTTCTTTTACTAAAAATTAAACGAAAACAACGGAAAAGTAGCAATTACGGTTTGGCTGAGGGTACATTGTTATTTGTCTCGCCTTCTGTATAGTCTATACGGTAGCTACATGCATGTTAGTATACGCTTTATATTAACATAAAAAAAATCACTTTGAGCCTGAGAATATATTATCGCTTATAGTGACCCTGTTGCCAATCTAACATGACGGTTAAAGAATCTTAGAATTGTCGGTGGGGGGGGGGGCTGCAAATGGAGGGCAAAAGAAACCGTCGGGGGCAAAATAAAGCTTGCGTAATACGAAATAGAGGGCGTAGCGAGCTTTAGTCCTTAGACCGGAAGCTCTGTTAGCGTATCTCTGGGTTAAAAATGAAGTCTCAGAACTTCTTTAAACAGAAAGGTGAATGTAATACGTATATAAACATGAAATAGGGGAAACAATGTATACATCGTAACTGTCATGACGCTATCCGTCAGCTGAATTGGGGGGATGAAGGTTCTCACTGGGGGATTTTCTTTCATCCCCCCCCCCTTCGGCCCCGTCACTGCTTTCATGCATCATGTGCCGAATGGTCTCAATAGTATAACCTTACTACTGAACCTTACCAGGTTCTTGGCTTCCCTTAATCATTCCGATAACGTTGTGAACTGGTCTCTGTTCGTTGTAGTTGTTAACCTCCAGTCGTACTCTCCTGAAATATAGAACAATAACATCGAGTGACCTTTTAAATAATCCCTTGTTTTATTGTTTCATAGTTGATATTGTACTTAAAATGATTAACGAAGTTTATTAGAAATGTTAACATGTCATTACAATTTTGGTAACTTTTCTGACCACAATTATGGTAATTATGCATCAATAAATTATCCATCTCGTCATAATTGAACGTAGCCGATGTAAGGGAACGATCTACAGGGAGGTGAGAAGGTATCCTATATAGATTAAATTACTTCCTACCTGTTATTTGTCAGACCAGGTCCGAGTTTGTAGTTTAAACCTGGAATATTACCGTGCCATTCCGGAGGTACATCATCTCCAGAGAGAAGTCTAAAAAAACAAAATTTTAAATTGAAAATAGCTTGAACTGGAAAATAGTTCACGAATTGAAAAGCGTTAAGGGCAAGAATAGTGTGAGAGTAAACAATGTGATAATAAATACAGTCATGTCCTACGGCTATTCCAAACTCTAGTTTTAATCTAATTTTGTGCGAGGTTGGTAACTTACTCTAGAAATCTCTTAGCATCATCATATCCAATTGGTTGAACTGGGATTTTGGGCAGTGTGGCCTCGCTTTCGTCGTTGCGGTGCATGTATTCTGAAGAGTATAAGAAATGGTTCTTTATTTCCTTAAGTATCCTTTGGAACTGAAAGTTGCTTAATTCTCCTTGATAATCTATGTAGTGTTACTAGAACCTATGCCTGGTAGCAAGAGTTAGGAGGAAGCTGATTAAGTGTAACAAGTTCAATCTATGCATATCCTTGCAACTGATGTATGTAACATCGCAAAGTCTGCCAGAAAAGGTGTCGAATGTCCAAGCCCGCCTTTATATACACACAAACACACATACCCGCCTATCGGGGATATGGACTTTTCCTCACTTATATGGGGATATCCCCACTTTGCATATGATGTCTCCAGTAAGTGGTATTTAGTCTTGCATGTATCCCCAATTCACGCCAGAAAGGGGATTGTGTGTGCCTGTGTGTACAAATCATGCACTTTCAAGTTGTTGCAGTAATCACCTTTCGCCGGGTAACCCTGCGTCAAGGGATCTCCCTTCACTGTAACGACATTGCCTCTTTGTATCCCTGTTCCTGGAAGGAACCAAGTGTCAGGGTAGACCCTGTTTTCGTTATCCAGTGCGTAGTCCGCGGGATCCGAATAAAGGATAAGACCAACTGCTCCGTGAAGAAACGCTTGATTTGCCTTTAGATACAACGAATAAGCAGCACATAAATGAACATTAGGTGTATAGTTATGTGTTCCATTGCAAAAGATGGCAAATCACGCGGCATTTTATTTTCGATTCAAATTGTTTCAATCATATCTTGAAGAAAGTGTTATTTCGAAGTAAAGCCATGAAATGTCTTCCTAGTCTTCTTAGGACGCAATGACTACACATATATTTGTACAGGTCATTTGTGGTCAGATATGGCAGTCGTTAAGAAATATGGGTTTACATCAGAACCCCAAAGCCCCCTATTGTCAATTTTATTTGGTAACTAAAACATTTGCCTTATCGGTTTGGCGGCCTGTGGTGTAATCAGCTGGAGGTACAGGTGGAGGGATACCCTGTTTAACCCCAACCCTTGCTCCTTTGAAATAATTTTCATGACAATATATCGGAACAAAACATTAGAATTCAAATAAGCAAAGTCAGAACAACTTACAGTTTGTATATTTTGAGATGAAACGTTACCGTATACCAACAGAGATATAAAGTGAATCGACGACAACTGGTTTCAAAAAGTGATTTGCATAAGCCAATAAAACAACCACGGTATAGAAAGTAAAAGAAATGTAACAGAATCATGTACCTTATCACCTCGAAAAATCTCTCCATAGCGTGCAATGGCTATCTTTCCGGTCACATTTATTCCAAGTTCTCTTTCTAACTCTTGGAAATCTTCAACTCTCCCGTAGTTTACGTAGACTAAGTCACCCTGCAGTAGAGAAAATGAGACTGCTGTACTGTCACGGTGGTGTGTTGGCCACCATAGTGGTTAGGACCACCGTGGACCTGTTAAGGTTAGGGTGGTCCTGGTTTCCGCCATTATGATGACGTGTTCATTACTTCATTCAATAAGCCATCGTAACTAACACACGCACACACAAACAAAAAGCGATCTAAACTGTATATTAGCGATATTGCAAAAGGAAACTTAGGTTTCAGCATATACGTCAAGAAAAAACTCTCATACACAAGTCAGTTAAAGGCTGTATTGCATCACCCTAAGCTATATTTTTACCTTCCGGAAAGCAAAATTCTCAACTGGTTTTAAGTTACAGTACTC
>VJOZ01016689.1:9784-22732 GCA_009801055.1 Stichopus horrens | reverse complement strand
TACCCCTTGCCACACCACTGCATCATTTGACCTTTGCTCAAACTGACCTCGAAGTCAATTCTGACACCGCGCCCTCTAAGGCCTAGCTCCCCCTCCTAGGACTGACAGGGATCCCAGGTGTTTAGCTGCTCACATTTTCAGAGAAGGTGAGCCAAAACTCAAACTCTGTTTAATTGACAAAAAGGAATACATCTGCTTTGTTACATTGTTAACAATTGATAGCATGCAATGAACTGATTTACAGAAAGTCTGATATTTTGTCAACACCAGATACATCGACCAGATTAAAACTCCTCTGATTGTCGTTGTCAATCTCTTCAATCACAATTGAACTGTTTCTAACATATTCCGGACATTCTTATAAAGAAATATCGAATACCCATAAGTATTGAGATCTGCTCTAGTTTTTTTTTAATACTTTTTTAGGTTATTTGGAATGGCACTGAAGGTGTAACTTAGCAGTATCTGTGGAGTTTCTGATAATTTAAACTGTGTGTGTTATTGTAGAATCCAATGCTTTGAGGCACTCAAGTAGAAAGTTCTTGGCACTCAAGTTGGATGGTGCTTTTATTGTGGATCTGTACAGAATGTACAGTGGCATCACACACTGACGATTCACCGATCGTGGGATGTTGAATTGTCTCCAATGATTTTCAGTTCTTAAAAGTGATCATCTGCCTGACACGTTAGCTCCCCAGCGAAGCGAATGTCTGCCAAAAGCTGAGTTTTAACCTTGCTATTTGATATTTAGCGGTTTTATGTTGTTTTGCACTTTACATTAGTGAATGACAAATTCATCGAAAACCATTCAGGCGTCATTAATTCATACTGAATCTCATTAGTGGGTGCAGTGAGTTAAGTTACCGTTTGTTTATTTCAAAGCCTACGCACCTGACATAATGGTTTTGAAATTTGCATTTTCAGGTGTTGCTTTTCCATGCATAAGAATCAAAAACCTGTTATTTCCCATTTGATTTAACATAGACATTGCTTAGTGGAGCAGAGTATAGTTTTCTTCAAAGTTTGCAACTTCAGTTCTTAGCAGAGACTCCCTCACCTCATTTAACCTGTCTCTGTCTGCCTTCCGACTCTCTTGTTTTGGTGTTTTGTCAAGACGGTTTGTTTATTCCCCCTTACACAAAACAGGGAGTAGTGAAGTTGGCAGGCAAAGACATAGAATAGGGTGCGTGAGTTGATTACATCGCTCGTTGATCCCCTAAGCAGTAATTTTTGGGGAATTTATGGCAAAATTCCAGTGCACATTGAACAAAACTAGAGATGTTCCATTTCACAAAGCAGTAACATGGCAGTCGCAGCACCTTTTTTTTTTGTATGAGGATCTCCTTGCTTTCATGAAATGCAGATAAGAATATTTGCATCACAAAATCAAAATCTGGCAACAATATCAATTTTACTTACTCCGCACTGACCGATCTCTTCTCAACTATCGAACATCCCAATACCTTGCCGGAAATGGCTGGTAACCTTTAGCACCACTTCTACCTTCACCCTAATCCAAAAGTGGTGTGGTGCCCCCTTTTCAAGCTGTCACCAAAAAGTGCATTTGCTGGAGGACCTGTGTCTGTGGTACAGATACCTACAAAAGCAGATGTTATTAACTGTAATACTGACAAACTGTTAGGCAGGACAACCTAAGTCAGGATAGCACAGCAGCCTTTTGCTTTCTCATTAAACACCAGAGGTCAGGATGAAATTGCCTCGAAACACTGATTCAGACATTTAAACTAAAACGAAGTACATGTTTCCAAATATATATTAGGGGACATTTGCTGTTTGTTGGCTGTTGCAGTTCACATCGTAGAGACATACCCTTTGCTTCACCAATGCATTCATTTAGCCCTGCTCTAAATGCTCTCGACATCAATTCCAGCACTGTGCCCTCTAAAGCCTAGCCTGATTCTAAAGCTACTCTCCCATAAACAGTTGCAACTGTATACCCAGGGGTGACTTTTGAAGATAAAATGATGGGAAGTGTAGATTTAAGAGCAGAAGTGAAAGGTATTTTAATGTCAAACTCATTTTGTTTTCCTCTTTTTTCTTGCAAACCAAAAAGCTAACACCTTATACTTGATAAGATGATAAAGTGATAAATCCATGGACTTTGTGCAGTATGGATCTGTCTGTCATCAGGTTTACTGCAGAGTAATGCAGAAAAAGTAAAACTGAATGTGCAATTTAAATCAATAAGAGGAAAAATTTAAGGCAACATAAAGGAGGAATTTATGTTAAAAAGATAGCAACTAGTTACATAGCTCAAAAAAAAAAAAGGGGGGTGGAAGAAGTGGAGAAGTCTAGAGACAGATACTTCACTGGATGATATTGAGTTGCACAAATCTGGCATATGCAGAGACACCTGGTCTTTACATCTTCCTCAACAGTGCCGAAAGGTAGTCCTGTCTTCTTCATGTCCAACACAAAACTCGGAGAAGTCAACATCAGTCTGCTCCCGATGCTCCACACTTTAAGACAGGGCATCATCCTGCAGTACTTTGTGGAGTACACAATGGACGACTCGCAGGACGTGAAGGAGAAGACCATCTTTGCCATCAACTCGTCCTTCACCATCCCCTTCCTGCAGGAAGGGCACAGCTACAGTTTCAGGGTGGCTGTAGCCACCAGCGTCGGAAAGGGTCCATACTCTGAATGGAGGAGCATCGTGGTGAACCGCACAAAGAGTGAGTTTTTTTTTGTTCTATTCTTTCATCTGCAAAGGAGTGCCAGTAGTGCATTGTCTAACGAATCAAATTTGCCAAAATTTTGAACAGTAGACTTGAGGTGTATGTGTAACTGTTGGTGTATGGTGAGTCTACGAAATAGGCCTTGGAAGCATTGAGTTAATATTGGCACTTGCTGGTGCTGCAAGAACTATATTTACTTCATTTCTCATGTACCTGTCTCAACACAATGAATGCACCTCTATCTACTGTGCCAATAGTACTGCTAACTGTAAACACCTCCTATTAGAGTCCAATTTATTTTAATGATTTTTTTAATGAATGCCTCCTCTCTTTCTCTTTTTTTTTCTCTAAACACTTGTTGTGAAATATTCAACCTGTCTCCTCAAAATTGCAGCATAGTGGCTCATCTCTGATGGTGAGAGATGATCCAGAAGTTGCATCTCCCAGATATGTGAACAGGGCTGGTCACTTCGCTTGCTCTCACATCAAAGCATTTCAAACAGGAACTAAAAAGGATCAGAAGTGCAGTTATCAGAACATCTTTTCATAGCGTTTCCATGTAGCCTTCCTTTTAGTGAACCTCTAACCACGTGTTGTACAGGATGAGAGTCACAACTGGTTTGTTTGGTGGTAGAAGTGCCGTCAAGAAATTCCTAAAAATCAATGGGAAACACAGCTTAAGTTTGAACGTATCCTCTAGAATGGGACAGACGTACACACACTTGATGAAAATACAGATTCCTGTCAAATTAAAGAGTTGCTTGCCATTTTTGATTTCTTGCCAGAGGCAGGCAAGGAATATATGCGATGTTGATGGAATGTGTGTGTGTGTGTGCATGTGTATGTTTGTGACACCTACCTCGTAAACAAGATATCACAAGAAAGGAAACTTGGACAGATGGATATGTTATTTAGGTGTACCACACTGATTACAAGAACCCTTTACTTTTGTTGAAGTTAAAGGTCATTTGGAGTCAACATGGGCCAAATAATAAAAGCCTTGTAAACACATTATGTCAAGAAGGGAAGCCTGGTCATATTTAGTATTTGGTATATTTATGTGCCACATTTAAGTATAGTGAAAACCCTGTAGACATTACATCTCATGAAGCAAAGCTGTGGAAAACGTGATATCCGGATTGTAGGTGTGAACTACTTTGAGTACGAGACCCCTATTGATTTTGGTTGATGCTGTTCGGGTGAACAAGGAGCAGTTTGTTAATACCATGTACACATTGAATCTTCAGGACAAGAAGTTTGGACACTTCTAATTAGTATGCAGATGTGCATGTTGAGCCATAGTGTCTATCAGTTGGTCATTTTAGGTCAGCAGGAGTCATTTTGTATACTGTGATTGTTACATTTCAAATGATGACATACCGGTAATAAAGACGTTACAAAGACGAATTGTGTTACATATCCTCAGCTTATGCAATATGTCAGATTCGTAGAAAAAATTTCTAATTATTACTCTGACATTTTTGAAAACTTGTCAAATCAGGAAGATATATCAGGGTGCATGTGTGTGTGTATGTATTTGTTCTCAAACAGATCACTTTAGATGTGCTTCAAAGATATGTGTCCCCAAATGGACATGTATTTTGAGTCCATAATTCCCTCTGATACATTTTTTCAAACAGAAAATAAGCTCTCTGATTTTTTGAGGGGTTATTTTTGGATGTAGCTCGCTACATCAAATCATCGAGGATATTGTGAGAAAAGCATGTCAGATATGGATGTGAAGGTTTTAAGGCATTTGTTAAATTTCACTGAAAGAAATATTGTGGCTTTTTTAACAATTGTCAGTGGATCTGTTTGTGCTGCCACTTTATTGTGATCGCTGATGAGATGCCGTTCTGGGCTTTGCTTTCTTTCCGTCCATTTTCCTCGTGGGATCTTCAAAAGGGACAATTCAGCAAAGGATTTTTGCAGTGACAGCAGTGAAAGATTATTTAAATGGAAGAGCATTTTTTTTTTTTTACTGCAGGGAATTCCAACCCCACACCAGTTTTTCGTTTATAACGCAAAGATATTGCTGTTTGAAGAAATGGAGCTCAGGCAAAGGTTACAAAATGTCACCCAGTGTTGACAAATTACTGCAATAAGCCACTGATATTGAACTGAAGGGCATATTTATAATAAACTCCGAGAAATTTGACACCTGGTGAGAAATTTGGATTGGGTTTATCCTAGATGTATCTTGACGTAGCGTGAAAATTAAGGTCAAATCTCCTTAACTAATTCATAGTGTTCCCTTCAGGAGAGTCAAGACTTTAGAGGACCACTAAAGGAATCAAAGTAGTTGTATGTGTGTGACGTTACAGATGTCCCTCATTGCAGTAATAACACTTTGACATGTGAATCCATAACTTCCAAATAGAACATGCGCTTTGTGAAATATGGTTTCCACCAATTATGTGAAGAAAAATTCTCTCCGAAAGTTCATTCTCCTTCAGTCGCTGATCCTTTTGAAATAAATCGCATGTTCTTTGGGAAAGTACTACTTCTGTTTGCGTAGTAAACAAGTAGAGAGTACCTGTAGATCAGAAATTCGCAGTGACACTTTGTGAAGCACAAAAAGCATATAAACAGAAAAATGTTGTCCTTTGAAGTTAACGAGCTGCTGTATTTGTTTTCCTTTTTCTTTGTTTTCTAATGTGATTTAATTGTTTTTAAACATGAAGAATTGTTTTGTGAAGTCCACATTGCAAATGCGGTGGTTGATGTAAGAACTCAACTTGGAAGTTTTGGTTTTAGTGGTTTGCGGTACATAACTCAACCATTCCTGACTGTTCAGTTTCAATGATGATTGCAACCTTCTGAAGATACAACTCCTAACCCTAGCAGTGGGGGTCTGCGTTATGTCGTGCCGAAAGAGTCAGTTCTCGAGACATGATTGCAATACAATATATTTGCATACATATGAATACTCAGGAGGGAGGAATTGCACAACGATTTGGCAGAAATTAGCTTTGGCATTTTGGTAACTCAGAGGAGCGAATGACATAACCATACAATATTCTTGATGCATATTCATTATGGTGAGTGTTGAAGGAACCTACTATTTTTGGTCAGCTATTCTGAACTGCACATTAGAAATATGAGTGAGATCAAAAGCTCTGTCACAAACACTCTACTACCACAACTGCTTGATTTTGAAATGAAACTTGGCATAATGAAAGTACATTTATTTTGCATGAATAAATGCATTTTAGGGAGACAGGTGACCTCATGTGACTTTGCGGAACTTTCCAGAATTTTGGGAATGTAATATGGGGGTGATAACGGGGATTTGCAGTCTTGTCACAACTGCCCCATCTGCAGACTTACTAGACGTCATACAGGAAAGTTCACATTACAGTACAGAGAGAGACAAAGGTCCAAAGAGAGAACAATTTATTTGACTATCAGAATTGAAATTAAAGTGACCAATAATCAGTTTTCAGTCTTTGATTCCATCTGGCTCAGAGAAGAGGGGGGGTGGTAGAGAGGTGAAATGTTCCCCCGTCTGCCATGCCTCTTTTGTGTGCTTTTAAATGTGTCCCGGACTTAAGACAGGCAGAAAATTATCCGATGCTCTGTCCAGCTGTGTACCGTAGAACTTAGGATTTGCGTTCCTGCAATCCCATCGTCATTAGTACTGACTGTTTTTGACAGGGAGGTGCAATGACCTGTAGGCTGTTAACGTTCATCTTTGGCAGGACAGAAGGGTGACTTGCAATCGTCCGTTATTGTTGTTGTCATGTTATGCACAAGAGCTTGTTTTCGACAAACAATTAGCCAGAGAGGTTCTGATTTATGTTCTTTTGAAGATCTTAAATTATAGAGAGTGACTGACAGTTCTTTGATCTTGTCACTCAGAGTTATTTAACATTTGAAAGATATACGACAAGCAGTCATCGCAGTTCATTGACCACCTGAATACAAAAGACAAGAAAATTAAGAAATAACATAAAAGATCCCCTCAAAAATGGGGGGTGTAACTCGTGTTAAAGTGATCCAAAGGGAATTTCTGCTGGCCAAAGGAGAGTTG
Source organism: Stichopus horrens (assembly GCA_009801055.1). Lineage (NCBI taxonomy): Eukaryota > Metazoa > Echinodermata > Holothuroidea > Aspidochirotida > Stichopodidae > Stichopus > Stichopus horrens. The sequence goes on along the minus strand of VJOZ01016689.1, from coordinate 16,000 downwards.
TTGAACTAGTTGGCCAGTTATCGCGTTGTTTTATCAGCGATGGTGAACAAGAGTTTGGTTGTCTTAGTAGTTGCAGGTGCCAAGAAATTTTAAAGGTATCGTCAAGGGGACTGGTTGTAAAGGAGAATTTCTGTGTCCCTGGTAGATTTAAAAATCTGGTGTAGTGGCCTCATTTACAATTTGATAAAAGTTTCCTGAATGCAGTCATCCCATTTGTAGTAGTATAGCCTCCTATCTTAATTCATGGGTGCCTCTTTTGCATCTAGTGGCAATATTTTTGTTACTGGATCACTGAATTTATGCATGTTATTTATTTGGCAATTACGGAAGGGCGGCGGCCAGATACACACACACACCCGCACACAAAATTGCCAGATGCTAGACCATGGTCAATACGGTAATGCATAGGTTATATGGGGTGAGTACGTCGCTAGCGAATTCCCAAACCAATGAGTTTCGGGGAATTTATGCATGTTATTTGTTTGTTCACCATGAATACACGTTAGTTTGAAATACAGTATCCTTAAAGATACTTGTAAGATACAAAAGAGAAGATTTTTAGGATTTAGCTGATGCTGCAGAATAAAGTTGAGGTGACTGCTTATTTCCTTAGACCTGCCACGATACTTGAAATGTCACCCCTCAGTGTTGTGTGCTGTGTCAGGCTCTCTGTGTGTGTAGATGATGTACTCTAATGTAGTCCACATGCCCAGCTAATAACAGTAATAGTAGCTGCTTAAGATTACCCTTGTTCATCAGAGCCAGGTAGGCTTTGGGACAACTCTGGAGAGCATACAGTAGGGCTGCCATCAAAGGGATCCAGCGAATCATTTTGTGAAATTCATTTATTTTTTTTTTTTTAAACTGTCTACTTTCCTTCACATACTAATGACAAATGGTCAAACTAAGAGGATCCCCACGTGTCACACACAGATAAACATACGCAGCACAGCCAGTACAAGCCAGGTAAAAAAATTCGAAGCTTTTGACAGCTCTCAGGACCAGTGGATATGAAATGGCTAATTCTGCCTAAGTCAAACCATTACCACATGGCTGTACCCTTTTTAATTCCTCATAAATTTTATCGTATATCAACTCGATGTTCCCTTTAAGGTGCTGGTTGTATACTCAGATCCCTCACTGGCCCTCTGTTAGCTTCTGGGCGGAGAGATGCAAATTGAGGTAAATACCTAGCTCAAGGGTTCCATGTGGATTTGAGTGCATGCCTGCTGGATTATGAGTCTGAAGCCTTATCCACTAGGCTCCCCACACACCTTCCTCTGATATAGGAATACAAATCTGCAATTTGTCAGAGGCATGTCATGTTGTTTCAGTCAACACTGGGCTGCTTTGTTTTTCATATTTATCTTGCAGTGTTTGTATTTCCTACGATATTTATCCCTGTGTTCTGACTTGAGCATGTTGGAGGGGGGACGGGAGAGGAGGGTTAGACTATTGGTTCTTAGCTGCTGGTTCGTGGCGAGATTTTAGCTGCCACGAGATCAGGTGTTCCGTCTACAGTGCAAAGTGGGAAAGATCAATGCATGCATAAAGCTAGTGCACAATCGCAGTGCAGCTTACAGCTTTCGATATATCACTGTGGGGCTGTTCACTTATATCGCTGTTTCTGAAGCAGCTAGTGTGACATTAACTTCAATGCATTTATTTGCTAGTCTATCCCTTCATTTCTCAGTATTAATTCAATGATCATATCGTGAATGTAGTCAGTAATTTAAATGAAAAATGTTGTTTATGTATGAAACAATATGATCATTTTTGCATTTTTAAAGGAGTTTGGTCCTTCATCACTTCATTGCATTGGACAACGTACCCCACTGTAGACTTAACAAAGGTATCAGATGATCTTTCAGTTACATTTTGGTTTTGTCTCTTAACTCCATCAGCTACTGCCTGCAGTTCTCTCCCCACAGTTGAAAGAATATGCTCAAAAATATCTTTTTTGGCTTGTGAGAATCAAAGGACAGAAATTGAAACAAAGAAGTCAACAAACATGTATTCACATGTATCATAGACATATACTTAGCCCTTGTTCACACTGTCACATAGGTAGACTAGCTAGCTCAACACTGACCCGAAACTGGTCCTGCACTATGCTCTAGCTGTGCCTCATTAGACTTTTGCTTTACAGGCTCGAACATGGTTTTTTTTTCGATGTGCTATTCTCCTTTGGAACGGGAGTTGAAAACCTTCAAAATAAAACCTTGAGTATTCTTGTATTCTTGCACTTTGTTTATGCATTGTCTTCCGAGTTATGGACTATGCACGTTTAGTTCGCTTTTCACCTCTCCATTAGTTCGAGAGAGGGGGGTTCTAGTCCACTTTGGGTTGGGGAAGAAGTAGAGGTTGTGATACTGGTTACCAGCTGATTCTAGCACTGAAGTAGGACATGCATTAGTTGTGTGAAAGCGAAAGATTAATCACTCATAGATAGCTTTGAATCTGGAGAGTTTTGGCGATTTCTACATGTTGCAATGGCACACTCAATGTATAAGACTATGTTTTGCAAACAGCAAAGAAGTTTGGTGTGGTTGGCCTATCACTATCAGTGTCCAAGACTTCTAAACTTTCTCAAGGACAACAAAATTTTGTCTCCAGGTTGTCCTCCTGACAAAATCAAATCAGTTTGTGCTTTAGTCAAATTGAGATTTTATTTACAATTATCTGAAACAATAGGAAAAAAGTTTGTAATGAATTTGCATGAAAATCAAAAGTAAACAAGTGTATATGGTGCAGCAAGCTAGAAAATTAAGTCCATTAATGACACTAAGTTGAGTGCAATGACAATGTTTAGAAATGAGAAAAACAAAGATTTTCCATTTTAAATAGTTGTCTGCACATAACCAGATCTAATTGTTTTCATTTCATTCCTGACAAATGTAGTCAGTTTTGCTCAATACAACATACAACATACCTAGCCAAAATTTTACCAGCACAGGTATCTGTGCATAACCACATAGAGCATTATACCTTTCATTAACATAGATCTCCCTGAGTTTGTGGTGGAATCGTGACCTCGTTTGCACTGGCCCACTTCCCATCTTTCTATTTCTTTGGGCGAAATCACTCCCCGATCATCCAGTTGTGTTTTTGAATTAGGGTCTTTCTTGAATTGTCTGCAGTTAGCACAGAAAGAAAATAAAAACTAGGCTGTAGGCAGAAAGAGAGCAGTTAGAATATGTTGACCCTGTGACACTTGAGCAATGCCATAAGCCACAGTCAGTCTGATGTTGTATAGTATGTCCAAACATTTTGAATAGGCCTAGAGTTTGTGCCACTGGTGAATGATGGGCTCATATGTCATTCTGGGTCATAGTTTTTCAAGAAAAAGAGGCTTTCTTTGATGAGAATTGTGTCTTGGATTCTGGCCAAGAGATTTTGGCAAGCCATCAAGCTACCGTGAATGTGTATCTGAAAAGTGTGTTGATTGCCGATACTGAATTGCGTTCATTTGTATAACTGCGTTGATTAAGGTGAAGTGATCACAGCTTGTCTGTCAACAGGGAACAGGTGAGGAAGACTTTTTAATGACCATCAGGACTGATATTGACTTGCAGCACTGACAGCAACCAAAACAAAATGCATATATGGAATATATTCCAGTTGAAACAATATTCTTACTCAAGAAGCTCACCTATTCCCACATAGCTGTTGTCCCTCCTCAAGTATTAGCACGGACTGATGATCAGAATTATCCTCAGTCAACCAATGTTATGGGACACATATTTCTTCTGTTTCAGTGTCACACTTAAATCTGTCCAGTGTAGATGTTACAAATAGACCCTGTGTAGCAACATATTTTGAATAGTATTTAGTGCTCAGTTCTCTCAGCTTGATACCAAATGGACTTGCCAAAAGGAGAGGTAATTTGTGGCAAAACCATTGTATTACCGCAACTCACAACAGTAAAGGTGTTCTTAGAGATCAATTTCTAAAACATTTCATGACATGTCGTCCTCTGGGCAGGTTGGATAACTCTTTCTTTTCCTTTTTTTAACAAAAAGGAGATTTTGCCATTGCTATCCCTTGTAATGTCCATTAATGTTTCACACATTCATTTATCCTATTGAAAATGAATACCACAACTGTGCCTCTGCCATTGGTGCTTATTGCAGAGCTGCTACTCATGATCTTTTTTTTTTTACTCTCAACCTTTAAGCAGAATGGTTTCATTTGCCTTTTTTCAATGTGTTTGGTTTACAGGTCTGTGGAGACCATCAGCTCAGTTGGAGATGTCAAACGGTACCTCGGTGTCCGTGGTGTGGGAGCAAGGTAATAGTTCCGTCCACGGGCATTGGCTGGTCGTCACAAACAAGCACCACGAACCCATTGGTCATGTCAGGAAGGTGGACATGCCAATCTCTAAGGCCATATGGAGCAATCTTGGTGAGTAGTTTGTCAGTGAGTGATGCTCTAAGGAAGAGTATCATCATGCCCTGGAGGAAGAAGCCCAGCCATTTCCTTTTGATACCTTGCCAAAGGCAGGCAAGGAATTTTCATGTTTATGATGGTGTGTTCGTGTATGTGTGTGTGGGTGTGTGTGTGTGTGTGCATATATGTGTATATGTGATGCCTTGGCTTGTAAACACGATATCCCAAGAACGGAAAAGGTGACTCAACTCCAAAGTTATTGTGTAGGTAGTCCATTATAAGTAGATGACCTCTGTTGTTTTCTCGGAGGTCAAAAGTCATTTGATACCAACAGAGGTTGAAGATTGAAGATAACCTATGTTGGAACACATCTCAGCAACTGAATGTTGCTGGATCTTCAAACTGTTACCATCGGTAGCCCTTGATGAGCAGAGGATCTCGGTCATTTTGTATGGAGTCCAATGGTTTTGAGGTCAGTAGAGGTCATACTTTGTGATCTTGTAGACATGGTATCTCATGAAGAGTAAGGTGTTTGAACTTCAACATTGGTATGCATTGTCCTTTGTTTTCGTTGAATATTGGCAGGGAACCTCAACGTCATTCGACCTCTGGTCTTGCTCCCAGAATGTTTGTTTAGTCCCACTCAATTCAATAGATGAAGCTATTTTAAAAGAAATGTACAGTCGTTGTGTTACATTTCTTAATGCCATGATAAGAAAGGTAGGTTCCCATATGACACCATATCAATTGATATTCCTACAGCTGCTTGACACAGATGTTTTCAAAGACCATGATTTGACTCCTGCCAAGTGTTGTTTCTGTAGAATAGGTCACTGAGCGACATATTTTTTTCATTTTTTAAGTTGTTCCAATTTCTGCATTAGATCCGGTTCTTCATACATTGACAAATTTTCTTGCTGTGGTGCCTGCTTTGCAGTCAACTGGAAATACCTTTGAAACATGACATGTTAGCATATAAGCTTTTTGTAACCAAAATTTCACTTATTGAAGTTGGCTTTATGTAGCTTATTGAAGTTGGCCTTCATGTATTCAATTGAAGTTGACTACATACAACTAATCAAAGTTAACTGTATATGTAGTTATAAATTGAAACAAACTGTATGCAACTCTTTGAAGTTGACTGTATGTAGCTAATTAAAGTCTGACTGTTATTTAAGTCCACTGTATGTAGCTTATTTAATTTGACTGAATCTAGCTAAATTGACAGCATGTAGCTGATTGGTACTGACTGTCTGTTAATTGACATCAGCTATTATGTAGCCCATTGCAGTTGTCTGTAAGCTGCTGATTCAAGTCTATTGTGTGTTAACGTCCATTGTAAATGAAGTTTGACTCTGTATAGGTCATTCATGTTTGACCATATGCAGTCCCCTGAACTTGAGCTAAATAGAATTGATGAGTATGGACGAACAGGAACGCTAATTTTTTATATGAAAATTGATTTGACCCATTGGTTTTTCAATGCAATTGTACAACAGCCACAGAGAATGTGTAAATATGTCAACTGTTCCCAGCAATGAGCCATTGTTTTGTAATGGACTGCTTACTTAACGCTGTGTGTACAACGTAACCTTTCACTTAATTGCATCGCTTCAGCTGTCGATGAGCCCCTTAGTCAATTGCCAGTTACTATCTGAAGTGATTTTTTAATNNACTCTGTATATATACAATAACTCTGTATATATACAATAACTCTGTATATATAGAGTGCCAGCACAAAATGTCCATCAGGAGAAATGGCTGTTTGTCTGATGACCTATTGCATTGTGTAAATGATACATGCCACACACAAATGCACACACACAC
>VJOZ01016679.1:3393-16912 GCA_009801055.1 Stichopus horrens | reverse complement strand
TTCCTCTCACCACAACACATCTACATACCAAGTATGAAATCTATCCAAGCTTCCTAACTTGAGATATCGTGTAAACAAGGTTTTCAGGTTTTGACCCCCGGTGACCCCAGATGACCTTTGACCTCCACCAAAAACAATAGGGTTCCTTGCCTGCCTTCGGCAAGGAATCAAAAAACAACAAAAGTACAAAATACAGACGATTCCACCTAGTTACACTGACTTACTGAATTTGTCACTTGATGTGTTTCCCCATCCAGTCTTATCATGGAAGTGACGTTTTCTGGGTAGGCATCACATTCCTCCAGCATCTGACAGTTTGATGAACTGGAGGCACCATCACTCTTCCCAGTAGGTTCTGGATTCTGTTTGCAAAGTGACAGAAACAACAAGGAAAAGACTTCCTTATAGATCTGACATCTTTCTTCAAAGAGCTACCAACATTAGGTTGTATTTGTGACTCAGCTGGCATATGTATTCTGATGGGAGTCCACAGAGTGATTTACAAAGTGCTATCACTTCCTCCACTGTGCTATCAAAAAGCATGATTGTATTTGTTGCTCAGCTGGCAAATGTATCGTGAGTCCACAGATCAGACAGGAACACACAGTTCCAAAAGGTACCTATCCACTAACAATGACAACAGAGGCAGAAGCCTCTTTTAATATGAGCAACTAGAATTCCCTGTAATGTACACTAATGAAACCACAAACTGCACACCATATCAGTACTTTCCAAGACCCAAATATGAATTATCTTTGATATATGCAGGAAATTCTGTAAATTACTTCTACCTCACTTGTGAGTAGACTAGACAAACTTTTGTGATGAAGTTTTGTTGCAGTTTAGGACATAAGTTACATAGCTGGTGCAAGGAAACATAGGGAAAGATTTCTCTGGCTTGCTTTTAGTCAAGCATAATACTCAAAAAGTTGCCGTACCTAGGGAAGCAAACTGCCTCTATTGTGATATGACCCTCAAAAGTGGCAATCTTCTTTGAACTGAACGGTCAATCATGTGAGTTTAAATTACTAATCATCTTCAGTTTAATATAAAGTCGATATGTGTCCTGGTTCAAAAAAGTGTGTAGATTAAGACAAAACAGGTATATTGGGGGTATACCATTTCAAATCACGTGCATGTAAATTGTAATCATCTTTCAATTTATTATGAAGCCCATAAGTGTCCTGATTCAAAACAGTGTATAGATTAGAATGAAACAGGTATATTTGGGGGCACATCGTTTCAAAATGTTTTGTGGCATTTTTGTGGCATTTAATGGAGCTGACTTAATTCAACACGCTGCCAGTGGCTATGAAGTAGTTGGGGGTCTTACCAGTTCATCAGAGGTGAGGTGCGCCAGCCTCTCATGGACGATCCGTGCCTGGTCGGGGTCTGCCAGATATTGTCCCGTATTATCCCCAACTACCACCTCCGGCCACATCAACATCTCGTCTTCCTTCTTTGCAAGTCCAACCTCCAGTCTGAAAAAAAAAAATTTCAAATATGGTATTTCTAACAGGTTACAAGAAAGTATACAAAAACGACAAATTTTCAGATCAGCTTATCTGTTGTGGAGAGTTTGTGGCACAGAGATGTAACATGTGAGATATCAGTCAATGACTGAGAAATCAAATCTTTGTAGTTGTGACCACTTCTTTATATATGTCAGAGCACATATTTGTTCCCACTACTGTATGAAGAATGAATGTTTTGAAGTTGCCTGCATAAACATGGCAGTCTATAGATATAAGGTGAGCAATGAAACTTCACCAAACACCTGAGGAGGAAGGGATGTCTGACAGTTCAATTTCATCGTTTTAGTAAAGTCTACACTAGAAACATTCCCAACTACGTAAGTTGCAAAAAGCCTGAAAACATTTATAAGCTCAATCTTACTTTACAATGGCTTGACCTTATTGCGACTTTCTCAAAGGCATGTCAGAAAATCTTATCATGTTTGTTTCCTTTCAAGCTACACTACTATGCTAAATACTGACAGGAACCCTGACTGATCCCATGCGCTGATGTTTCTCAATGCTTACTTCCGGCCCTCCAAGATCCATGTCGAGACCGACACGTCGATGTCCCGAAACAGTGGACCCTCCAAGAGCTTGGGGCCGTTCTTGAGCTCTATGCAAATCTTGTTTGGGGTGAAGACCAAGTTTATATCCGACTTCTGGGTTCTTTGAGGTACAGTGAAAGTCATAGTTACATCCTCCATTGTCTGAGTCCAGGTGTAAGCTGGATCTTCCTCCACTGGGAAGAATAAGCAATGAAAAAAAGTATTAAAGGCTACTTCCAGTTTAACTATATAGTACATTCAGAAATGTCAGTCCTTGGAATATCTTTTACAGAAGTTGCTAGTGTCTGGCCTGCAAACGATGCTGTGGGCATTGTTTCAAACAAGAGTTTGTGACAGGTGATATCTGGAAGATGGAAGCAGAAGGCCGTTTAGTGATGGGGCTATCCTTTCTCTCCATGTCCTCAAATGATACATGGCTGCAGTAGATGTTTTGATCATCCAACTTCTGATCAGAGGGCATCATACATATTCTGAGACTACAGAACATACTACTCATGCTCAAATGTTGGTTTCAAACTAAGAGAACGGGTCAAAATAGTACTGAAACACTACATAACATAACCATTTTTGGAAATCCTGGTGCATGCAGAAACATTTCCAAATGTCCTTCTTAAGTCAAACTCAGGGGCAAGCTGGAGAATTGATTTCTCTATATTTCAGTGGAAATTTTTTTTTTGAGTTGAAACGGACAAGGCTGCAAGATTGCCACTAGAGGATGTGAAGTTAACAATGGGAAAAATTTCATACTTCCAAATAATGTACAAAATTACGATCCCTCTGAACAACATATACATTCAAACATGAGGCAAAACCATTTTTTTGGATAGCGCGAATAGTACAGCTTGCACCCTTGATATCTAAAAGATACAAACAGAAATTGGCAAGTATCTCTAACCTACATTGCTGATTTCTAAATGTGCTGCCCCCCAGGTGTATCAATCCAAATTGAAATGTGGGGGGACAGGATCGAGAAATGATATGAGTTTTTCTTTGACAGCCCGGCCCCTGCCTTGAGTGTATATCAACTCATTCAAATACATGATCACCAAATGAATTTTGACCTTACTTCTCCCTTTCCAGATAATTTGAAATTTTGTGCAGAGGGAACAGGCCACTATCTTTTATTCAAAATTTGCATGAAAAGGACACACACAGTTTTTTGGACCTAATTGCATCTCAGCTAGCCTAGAATTCTTTACTCCAAAATAATGCTGTTTTAAAAATTACCTTTGAAGAAATGTGAACTTACAAGAAAGTAATTATAAAATCAATCACAGAAAATACAACTTTACAAACTTAAAATTTGTTAACTTGATAATTGCCATTCAAAATGCTACCATTACTCCATTTGCAGTACCAGGAGGGAGGGGGAGTAACATTTTTTATTAATTTCAAGTAGCTTCAAGAGAAGCAACAAGTACACAATGGATGCATCCCTCATAACTTAGTCTCCACTGGCAAGGTAAGTCAATCAATCACCTTCTTTTGTCCATTAACGTAATGTGAGCTAGCGATCACTTACCAGAAATCTAGGATTTATTTGTTACAATGTCCCTCTACCATTCAAAAAGTGAGCCAAAACATTTTTCTCTCATGAAATGTGGGGGAGGGAACTTTTATTACATGCCCCCCCACCTATTGAAATGTGGGAGGTGTGTCCCCTCATCTCCCACCCAGGATTGACACCAATGCTGCCCCCTAATTTAGCAGGTCAATGCTTTAGAGTGCCTTCCTATCACATACTAGTTTGGCAACATGCACCACTTCAAGGAAGTACTGTTTGGAAAGAGTTACATCAAAAATTAAGCAAAGGGCACACATGAATTATCTTAGAGAGCAGTCCTTTATCTAGAGCAGGTTGACAGAAATCTCACAAAACTTTTCTTACTCAGGTTCCACGCAGAAGAACTTGAAAGGAAAATCAGAGGGTATGAAAAAGCTGCCTTCACAGAAGGAAATACAAATATGTATCCTATTCATGTCACTTGACCACAAATGATACCATGGCAGTTGAAAGGACTTTTGCCACATGTGTGTAAACATCACCATTTTTGACAATGAAGGGAGAGTCTTGTACTTTTCACCAACCTTAGGAAAAATATACAGCAATTTCTGGTATCATCTGCCATAAAGGCTCACTATGGTGAAATGTGACATAATTCATGGTGGACATTTCAGAAGTAGGCTGGTGATAATTTTGAAGGTAACTTAGTTGAAAGAGTCCATATGAAGTTAGTTTGCAGCAACCTAGTATCCTTAAAATACATGTGACATGAAAAACACACTTTGGAGTACTGACCAGATTAATCATTACAAACACAGAAAATAGCCACACTTTTCATCAAAATCCATCCAACACTGGCCATTTTGCAAACAAAATTCTGTTTAACAATTGAATCATGAATAAACATAGGCCAAATATGCAAAATTTGTGACATCAAAGGAGGGACTCACATGATGTGCCTTTTTTTTTCCTTTGTTTACTTCACTTTCCATTTAAATGACACTTGAGACTGTTTTATGTCTCAAGGGTTTTACTTTGGAAGCACATATTGTCTTCTTTAAAAATATTGATATCAATAACCAATGCAAAACTCAGTGATTCAGAAATTAAGACACAATATGTACGGGCCTATCAAAAGAAACACTGGCACAGTGCAACACTCCTCGTAATCTGTTTTGCATTTTCATCAAACTTTGAAGAGCCACATCTTGAAAACAATAGATATACATGCAATTCCAACAGACTATCGTTTAGAGTTTCATGCTGCAACTTCTGAGTGAAGCCAGCACTTTTCTAAGTGCATGTCACTCTTTCATTAAGATAAAGGAATTACAAGCCACAAATATTTACTTAAAGGACTTTGTCATTTCAATTCACCTTCTTTTGAGTCTTTCTCTATGTCCTTCTTTTCCTTTTCCACTGGTTTCAAAGAATCGTAAACCATCTCATAATGGCCCTCTCCAGCAATGTATACTGCCCTCCCTGTCTCTTCTACAGCAGACAAAAGAGGGGCCGCTTTACCCTTGATTTTGCGATGATGGCTGATGGTGAATGGAGCGTCAGCTGTGTTCAAGGTAAGTGTGAGCAGATTTCAAATTTCAATAATTGTCTAGTCTACACACATTTAGACATAGGATTGCAAATATTATCATGGAGCAAGAAGAAATGATTCTGTGGGTGGACTGGTAAAACACTAATTATCATTAACTTTAGCTTTTTATGCATAACACATGCAAACAAAGAATTACACATGTCATTTCTTGCAATACCTCTCACCCCTCCAGGAACAATTCAGGCTTGTATCCAGGGGGGTTCAGGGGTTCCGACGAACTCCCCACAAGATCTGGAGTTCCGCTTAGCCTATAACAGTGGGCCTACTTCAGCAACATATACAATGAGTTTTAATTTGTTGCTCATAATTGTCGGGTAAAATGTTCCACTAGTGGTAAAATCACACCCCCCCCACTGAAAAAGCTGTATATGGGCCTGCAATGGAATGGATGTAGGAGTTCTACACTTTGAAAAGATGTATCCTATATTCTTGACAATCATATCACCACCAGGTGCCAAAATTGGTCTAAGCATGTCTTCTAATTTTGTTCTTTTGGAGGCAGTACAACCAAACAAAAAGAATTCAAAACCAGTCCGTTTTACAGAGGACAATGTTACCACATCATCAACACAAGTACACTTGAGGATGACAATACTTTAACGTGTTTAGGGTGGGAGTTAGGAAATGTCTTAGAAATGAAAGTTCATTCCACAAGAAGTGCATTTAACGACTATCTTTTTACCTTTGTTTATTTCTTTGTCCTATAATTTCAGTACTTATTTCCACTTTTAGTTGGGACGGCTAGTAACAGAGGCAGGTTGTTCTTGAGCTTATGCAGAATGAACAACGATGAGTGTATAATAAGTCAATAGTCACCCATCATCTACTGTAGGTTTAAAACTCTCCAAACTGGCCACAACCCAAACCTGTGAGTCAATAAATGACTTCACTGACTAACTGACTTCACTTCTTGTGTATAAAATGACTTCTACTTTGTAAATGTAGAAGCCTCTACCTGCACTCCTGGTCAAAGTCAGCCACTCCAAAATCGTCACAAACACCGCCTCATTGGTCTCGCTTTCGCTGTTTTCTCCCGAGGCCTGCGATTCTTCCTTTTCAATGTGCATCAAAAGGCAGTCAATCGTGAGACTGCCTGCCTCTTGCTTGGAGGACACGTCATCCTTACGTAATGAAACATGGGAAATGATGCAACTGACTGCAGGTTCGGTGGCTTTCCCTCTCCAAAGAATCTGTTGATGATAATAAAATAGATGCAAGGGGGGCATGAAAGCGAATGTTAAATAGTATATTTGGACAACACTTGGTCAGTTCCTGTAAATATTAAAAGCAATTTAGTTACACAGAGGCTGTTTAAATTGATTAGTTTATTGATTTTAGTTTAGTTTTCTTTCTGTCATCTCATAATTTTGTTTTATTTTTATTATTATTATTATTCCAAAATTTACATAGCACCACAACTATAAAATTACAATCCGCTGCACTGCACAGTGTAAAGTATCTAATAAAAAATGAACACAGGAAACCAATAAAAGTTTAAGATCTAAATGTTAAAAGCTCATAAATGAAATGGTAGCAAAATTGTCATGTTACCTCAGGCTTCTTTCCCTTCATCCTATCAAAGTCCAATCTTTTTTGTACCTTGATACTTCAGTCTCTGAAAACTTCAAGGTTTTGATGACTTTCTGTTTCCTTGGTTATTTATTCAACATGACTCTGGTCACAGATTAATTACACTTTCATTGATACTTCAGTTGTGCATCAAATCTTCTGAATCTCTAGTTTAACTTTTTACCATCAATACGTGAGTATAATCCCATGTGCGACAAAATGTCATGAATTATGTGAACCAACTCAACGAGCCCCTCTAAACACCACCAGTTCAGGCATACAATGGCCATGCCATACTTCAAGAAGCTTTACAACCAATGAGATGCTGATTACATATGCTCTGTATTAGTCAGTCAGTGACAGTTACTGTTGTTCAAGTCATATGTAACCTGTAACCAAGGTTATAGCTATTTCTAGCTATTTCCATCGATTTTCAGACATTTATTATGGAATTTCATTGAATTTAGCAACAACTGATGGCCTAGAGATTTTTTTTCATGCTGTTTTGCAAGCACAGCAGGCCATTGCATTGTTCAAATCTACAATCTTGGACAAAATTGCTGGGACACTTTGTCATANNTGAAATCCCACGCCCCTTTCCAATGTTGCGCTACAGGAGTGAATGTACACTTTGAACAGTAATCCTATAGCCCACATTGAAAGGGGGTGCATGGTGTCCCAAGGTATTTTGTCCAAGATTGTCGGAGATTTTAAAGACCCTGAGTGAACAGAAGTTTATTTCTCAACATGCACTTCACATGATACTGAAACTAATTATCACGTACACATATTAGAGAACTATTTCACTAGAAACCATCTGCAATCCAAATGGAAATGTTTGTCTCCCATCTTACAGCATAAGATGCCACCCTACATATTTTTTTAAGACTTCTGCAAAAACAGAAAAAACAGTTACAGTTATGTCCCTTAATAAAGCACTTTTCCAAAACCAATAATATACTGCAGAGATATATGTATTAGAGATCTATTGCACTGAATAATTTGTGTTCCCAAAAAGTAAATTTACCTTCCACCTTGGGGCATCGGACATCCCTCGAGAGACTGTTGACAGTACATAAAGTTCTCCCGTTCCATCCGAGAGCACGCAGAGATCATCTGAGGGAAACCCCATGGATGTGTTTAGCCTCTCCTCACTTTGCTTGGTGGCTGCATCTGGGATGGTGAAGACGGTACGTGGCGAGTCCATCTGACTGTCCTGCAACGTTTCAGAAGGACTTTCATTCATGGCCTTTCTTTAGTTTTACTTTGAGTACATGACACTGAACACACATCGCAGGAATCCAATCTAATCATCTGCAGATCATGAGGCTAGAGGTGTGAGAAATCCCTCAAACAGCACACAGAAGTCACATTAGAACCATAGCTGGATGGTTTCATCATTTGTGGAACATACTATTTCTCCTGTTCAATATACACGGTACTTTTCTTCTGGTACAACAGTACAATTGCAACTCAAGTACGTTTTTAATTATGAGAGAGCTTACCCCATTCTTCCATAGTCCATACAGAAGAAATTAAGACTACCTTAAAAAATTCATCATTTTCAATCTGGATTTCCTGTCTGATACCTTCTACGAATAATTATCAAACAAGGATGTATGCTGCAAGATTTACTTACACGAAACAACATCAGTTCGGAAGATTCAGAAGAAAACATGGGGATACAGTTAAACAACTTATCAAAAAATGAGCATGCGTTTTACAGTATGCTAAATTCATTACTAATTCCAACTTACCACTGTGACCTTTAGTTCCCTGACATTCCAGTGTCGATCAATGAAGTAAACAGCATCAGGATTCCATTTGTCTAGTACAAGGAAGTTCGTCAAGCCGAATATCCTAACATGATGAACACTATACTGATCCTCCCTCAGTTGGACAACATCCACACCTGCATGACAGATAGGCAAAATAAATTACTGACAATTAACATGCTGTATTTTTGTGTAACTTCGTTCAGGCAAGAGACATAAAGTTTCATGCCCCTACCAGAATTGTGGATTAACCATTGAAATTTTACAACATAGGCTATTAACTGTGCTACTCATAAGACTTTTATTGCTGTATTTACCCTTCAAAAATTGTCATCTTTAGACCTGATCCAGGAGAAATGATGACATACTCTACTGTCAAGTCTCTCTTCATTTCAAATTAAGTGCCTTCCTCAGCTTTTAGAGGAAGTATGAAATTGATTCAGAGAAGGTATATACAATACTACAAGAATGCTGAATGGAATGTTTCCTTACCAGTAGGAACTTTGCAATGGTACTTTGGGAGCGCATCCAGTGATAGCTTGTAACCCTCAAAATTAGGATTTAACAGATTTCTCCTGACATCAAGATTTTCTTCACAGTCGTACATGGTCAGTATATAGGCTGCTCCTCTCGATGGTGACTGTAACAGTATTCAAGATCATAAACATTCTAAAGGAGATGTCACATGGTATGTATACTGTAGTTCAAGGTTGGGAAATGGCTGTAAGCTGTATAGGTCTGCACTGCAGAACACACATACTGTACCATCAAAGCTTTAGACAAAATTAGAACAAGTGGGTAAGGCTTTAATCCTAGTTCAATAAATGTATATTAAATAACACAAAATGAAATGGGATGAAATGAGGAAAATTTGTGTATTCAGAAGGAAATTTGTGTATCTGAAGGAAAATTTCGGCAGTTGAGTGAAACTTTCCCTTCTTTTACAGAAACATTATAGCCGACTGAGGAAATTCAGACTTCCTTCCCAGGATATGAACATTTTTTCTGTAGGAGTTTGGAGCATACGTCTATCACAACCACATGTAACTGGTCCGGATTGACCTCACTTGATACACCCTGTCACAAAGGTCTCCACATTAGTCGTGTTCCCATTTGAGTGAGCGTGGTGGACTTTTCATCTACCCCACGTGGTGGATCGAACTCTCAGGGGAGTGCAGATCAACAACACTCAGTCAAGATCAAGATGCACCGAATCTGATACACCATCAGGGTAGATTGGATCGCACCGCACTGGATCAAAGTTTGTAGTGTTAAGGCAATCGGTAAATCAAGTGACCCCTGACCTGTCACCGATAAGCAGGACGACTGACTGACCGATTTATGGCAGGAAGTTAGAACACAATTTTTTTATGTCAATTACTGTGGTACAGCTAACTTATGAGCAGGGCATGAACAGTATAGGTGGGCCAGGTCTAAGGTGAACTGGTTTCATCACCAGGCTGAAGGAAGAAGACACCGTCTTTATATCAGCAATGCATTTGCTAACTACTTACGTCACAGAAAAGTTCTCAACTGAGATACAAGAATAAAAGCAAACTTGCTAACACATCAATGTTTACATGCGTCTTAAAAAATACTCAACAATGTGATATTCCGTTGGTAATAATAGTAACTTATGATCTTTGTTTGACTAAAAAGAGAATGGTAGGCAGGCTAAGGTCCATATGCATGATATGTGTTACATAAGTACACATGCTGTGTATAGTATGCCGTTGCAAATATCAAAAATCAAACAGTGCATGTGTGTTTGTGCAATATAAACCAAGTAACATACATAATTGCAAACGACGCATCGGTGACCTAGCCTTCATGACTGTGCATTTGCTCATGAAACACATCTACCATAATCACTCAATGTGAACACAGCTTTTATTGATTCCATTTTACAGTCTAGTTGGCCATGGAATGCTGCACCGCGTACAGTATATCACTGAAATGGCTCAAGGTCATACAGTCCAAATGCTCATGTCTTGTGGTCAGTGGACACACAAAGCATACATGTGATTAAATGTGAAACTCATAGGCCAGATTTGGAGATAGGAAAGAGCTATTGAAATGATCATGTGCACATTGAAAACCCAGAAAGATAAGAGTATGTTTGATCCTAACTTTTTCTTCATTTTCAATTTTATATGTAAGGTTGTACATGGAAAGAATGCATCTCTCCATGAGCAATTTTATTGACAGTACCTACTATGAAAAGCAACAGGATTAGCATACATGCAGTAAAAAACAGAAACCGAATTTGTAAATTATTCTTTCTTTAAGCACCATATGCAGCAAAAGAGGTCTCACTGGTGATTCAATTTGTCACTCCTCGGTCGATGTCGGGAATCGTAGTATGTGGTGCAAGGAAGCACTGTATTTACAAATAGTCTACAAACTGACCATGACATTGAGGTGTCAGTGCTCCTGAGTTGTTTTGACTAACTGTGTTTTCAATACTAATATACTATCGATTGGCTTGTTCAAAGAAGCGCAAAATTGATTTGAATAAAAACTGTCGACCACTACATAATCGTTTTCTTACACTTTATGTCGTTATGTTAGAACAATTTGAAATTGTATAGCAGAATTACCGGCCTGATACCTTCTNNAATTAAAAGCCTACAGTACAGGAAAAGCGCTAGTGATAGTATGACCGACAACAGTATGAGCAACCTGCATCTGCAAAATAACGTTAGTACCAGTTACACTACATCATACATCCACACGTTCACTACACTGTGGCTGTACCTTAAATTAAAAAAGGGTTCATGCTGGGAGAAATAAATCACCCCCCCCCCCCCTCATCCATGCAAACTACGCTCGCAACGTTACGTGTTAAGCAGAGTTCGCGTTCAGGCCTAAGATACAGTAGGCGAAAGCCAAGCCCATAGCTAATGTAAGTAACAAGGAACGTTGGCGTCACGGTAGGCTTGTATTATATTCACTAACGTTAGTGTAACTAAGTTTGACACTACAGTTGGCCTATTGTACTTGTAAGTTTTAGGCTACAAGTAAAACATAAAAAACGCCCAAAATATGTTTTGAACTTCTGATCATTGGCTTAAAAGGTACTATAACCGTACAGTGTCTTAAATTCCTTTCGACTCGAATTTAGAATCCGTTACCACTGATCCCTTTCGCCTAAGTCGTACGAAGCATAAATGGCCTCCGTGACGGTGTCAACTTTAGTTTACAGAACATGTGTACGTACATTCTGGATTTTCACTTGCTGTCCATCTCCAACGTTATGTTTACAACGTGTTCGTGCCACTGTGGTTCGTGCCAGCGCGGCGAGCAAATACAATGATGGGTGCACTCCTCTGTTTCCCAAGCTACGGTTCCTTTATAGGGAAGTCATCGGATAACAGTGTAGTACCGGTACTCCTGCAGTGACCGAGGTATGAAGTTGACTCTGCAGTGGCTGGATAAATAGTCCCCTCTACAAATGCCCAGTTTAATTTGTTTAAACACCCTAATATCAATGGAAACCGCATGGAATCACCATGTTGGTGGGTTTTATTTCACTAGGGTCACAGGTGGGTATTGTTTTACCAGGCTAACTGATGGGTTTTATTTCACCTGGGTAAACGGTGGGTGTTGGATGGTGGGTGTTATCATATTCCCGTGGGTATTATTCCATGTAGGTGAGCGTTCACCTGGTGGCAATACACCAGGTTTTTGTCAGCCAACCTTTCCTGCAGCCTGACTAGAAACATGAATCTTGCAGAGACCAACAGAATCCAACAGAAACGTGACATAATTGAAAATATTGACCAAACACCTCTATAACCTACAAAACGCGCATATAAAACATGTATACCTTTACGCACAAAAGGGAGGAAGTTTTAAATTGAACTTGATAAAAACTTAATGAATTCCCTTTTTTCAGCGAGGGCAATTATTTCGTCATCTTCCTTGGTTATTCTGTGATTCTGAGACCCTTCCACGTTATTATTTTTTTCTTTTTGCACCTGGCACATCCTCCGCACCCCAACCAGTACACCCTTGCCCATGTCATAGTGTTTTGAAGAAACAACTGATCTTGAGGGAGGTTTCTAAGTTGAGGGGATTTCCAATTCCCTTTTGTAGAGTTTTCTTTTACAAACAGGAGTATAGTGCAAATAACAAAGATTCTCCACACACGTATGCTGACTAAAGGCATCGTAATATATCTGCCCTTGGAGGCGTGAATTAATTATATGCAGTTACGTCTACTCATGTGGATCGCTTTGTGTCATGCGGTAAACTATGCTCGTTCCAGAATCTAGAAAATGACCGTTACTCAGAGGACTACGACTACTAATAGACGTGGGAAAGTGAGGGCAGCAGACATCCATTAATACCTCAGAGTGAGGAAATCATCGACTTTTGCTTTGTATATTAATCTGTATGTGACTAATTTTTATTAAAAAATGGACTTATCTTGAGGACTGAAAATTAACGTTTGGAAAATTTGTTTTAAGCAACAGCCTAGATGCAGTAATATTTCCAATATCATACATATATGTTTGCATACTTTCCAATGACAGTTGAATCTGTAGTTTCTTGACGTTATGTAAATTTTGTGCTTGTCGGTCGATAAACGTCAGCTCATGGTACCAGCCGACCCTTGTCGCTTGCCGGAACCCTTTGCACGTGGAGGACCATGATGTTTTCTTATGCCTTATGATAGTGACACCCCTTGCTTTTCTGAGTGGCATTGAACTGCAGCTAAAGATCAACTGTTTTGTATTACTATACCTGAAGCTGTCTTCAAACAACAGATTATCCAGCAAACTATTCTTGCAACGTGCTCTCCGATTTTACGCTATAGAGGTAATAGATCTCACTTGGTTGTTTCTTTACTCATGGCACGTCAAATATCTTAGACACACTTTGTCCACGTCACATTTTACGTTAGAGAAATACTCAGATCTTTTGTTATGACTAAAGTGTTATTTCCTTCGACTCATTGCTGTGCTTACCAC
>VJOZ01016678.1:667-14353 GCA_009801055.1 Stichopus horrens | reverse complement strand
AAAAAGCTGTATACGGGCCTGTACTCACAATTGCATAAGGTCAGAGTTTTAATGCTTTTCTTGGAATTAAAAATATAGGATTAAATGTTTACAATCTTTAAATGTTTAAGGCCATGCTTAGGCCTGTTCGTTTAGAAATAATGACGACTGAACTTTCTCTCTGACTCTCTCTGACTTTTTTTCCTTTTTAGGGAGGGGGAGGGCTAGGGTGTCGTTAACTACCGTAATTTGACCAAAAAAATGCTATTTTGAGCAGGAAACTGACCAGAATGCAAAACACTATTGTGTTGCCTCTTGGCTACTAAGTTGAAAATATGCACGGAGTCGAATGTGAATGACATCACGAACATTCGAATTCACGGATTCCATGAAAGTATTGCTGCCAAACAGATGACGTAATTGGTATACCTCTTGACAACCTTTAAGGCGGCGCTGGTCTGTCGTGCATGAGCTCTCTCTACGGCATGTCTCGTCTCCTCTTTCGGTATAGATTAGCCCATTTTGATGTTCACAACGAGTCGGAAACTCACTGACAGACGATTTGAAGGTTGTTCTATCATATAAATGACACACTTCCCCAGTAATCGTGTTTGAAGATACCCCTTCCACGTTATACCCATTGCCGGAAATTGCTAGTATGGTCACTCACTTATTTAGCTTTGATAAAACGGATGATCTGTCACGTAGCAACACTTGAATTTACTCGAATTCGTTGATTGGTTAATTGACTTTACAACAAGGTATACGTTGCAGCCGGACTTCCTTCTGGGAGGCCAACCACTGCAGGTTGGACTCTGCAATTCAAACATGGGGCTAGTAAATGATTCACAATACCTCAAGGTTTCATTTATTTTTAGTGACGAAGCTGAAAGTCGACAGTCTCTTTTGCCAGAATTCTTGCGCCAGAATTCTCTTGATCCGTTTTTCAAACTGCTGATGATTGCGAATACTAAAACTGAGCATACTTTTTTTCTTTCTTTTGTTTTAATACTGTCCTTGTTGTTACCATCGCCATTGTGTTGCTATGCTTTTATATTTCATGTGAACCAGGTTTGACAAACCACGATGTGCGGTGAATTTCTTCTAGTTTGCTAGGCAATCATTCTTCCTCCATTACCATTCGCGATTCATTGTCTTTTACGGACATGAATGTGTCTCAACTCATTTTACCTGAGTGTGGAAGCCTTTTTAATTCCGGGGACTGCTGCTCATAATTACGGAGGCTAAAAGCCAACATAGCTCAAGGAAAACTGAATCGGAACATCGCTTTCAGTTGTTTGCGCCAGAAGTTCTGAAGAGACATTCTGAAGAGGTTAATTAAAGTGCTATCATGATCACATTTCCTTCCGCCAGCCACATTAATGTTCCCGGTGAATCTACACTGATGTATGTAATTATTATTCAATGCTGTTGCTTTGTTGCTTGATCTTTTGCTTTTAATTTTCGGTGTACAAACCTCACTCTTTTTTCAGGTAACTAACTCTTTAAACAGTTTCAACCCAGCTCCAGATTCCCTCTCCAAATTTCAAAGTAACTCACCATCCCCTCCCTTTTTCTATGTAGACCATGCTTTGCTCTCTGCCGTTTATATATCAACTATTAAAGTCCCGTACTTTCCTCTCCTGTAAGACAAGTCTTTTCCACAATCGCTCCTGTGCCCCATCCTCATGTATGTATTCAACAATTTCTTTTCACCATCATGCCCCTGAGATATTGTTTCTTTTCTCTTTTCTAACGCGGGAGATCAGGAGCCCGTCCCAGTTGAACGCCTGGCCCGTCTCCCTGTGAGTGTCAAACCACCCCTTCGGCCACTAATTTAGTTAGGTACACCCAGATACATTATAGTGCACACAACTTTAATAATAAAAGGTTTTACGTCAACTCTTCTCGTGCAGATTAATTTACCCAACTGGCCTGTTCGGTACATCTCTTCCTATGTTGCATGGTGTGGTCATCTTTTAAGAAATACTTTAAAAAAAAGCTTGTTTCGGGGGGACTAATTGCCCAAGACAAAGATATAAGGAAACATATAATGACTCCGGGGAAAACAAGTGTGATTTGGTCTGGACGGAAGTAATATTCTGAGTTGCCTAAAGGGAGAGATGCTTCTTCCGCGTTAATGTAACGAAAGGTGATAAACAAGTCTGTAAGAGGATAGCCTACCACTGTAAATATTATTAGTATCATCTTTGCGATGGTTCATCTGGGTCTGATGGGCTTTTAGCAGCAGCAGCGGAGATCTTGGCAGAGTGTTTTCCAAGATATTAATAATTGCTCGGATAGAAAACCGATGCTAGTGATAAATTTCTGTGGCATGGATCCGAACGACGTTCAAAAAAAAAAGGGTAGTAAAGAGCGATACAAAGATAAATCTCAGAGAGATAACGGGAACCAAAAAAAAAAAAAAAAAGATAATATAAAAAAAATTGTAAAAATATTGATATGATCAGTGTCTTTATTTTCGCATCAGAGGAGTTTTCCTTTGTCTACATTCATTGCTGCAAATGAGGCCCGTAGATGATCGTCGGTCGTCTCATATTTTGCAGTTTTCATCTTTCGAAGACAAACGACTCCAATCAAGCTTTTTTTTAATTTAAATACAAAGAGGAAAAATATAGAAAATAAATATGACGCCTAAATGTTTGTAAAGATCATTGATATTCATGTTTTTATTGTACAATATGCACCAAAAATGCATCTCACAGTGTGTTAAAATGTGATAAATGTGGTTGAGAGAAACATCATACATAACTATGTGCGCAATATTTTTCCAAAACAAATACGCATGCCTCCTGCTCAGGTGCGCCATAACTTAAAACAAAAAGTCAATTTCGGAATTTTTAGCAAAATTTTAAGTAATACATTTTCATTACTTTTATTACTGTGTTCATCACATTCGACACTGACAA
The DNA here is from genome assembly GCA_009801055.1 of Stichopus horrens. Classification (NCBI taxonomy): domain Eukaryota; kingdom Metazoa; phylum Echinodermata; class Holothuroidea; order Aspidochirotida; family Stichopodidae; genus Stichopus; species Stichopus horrens. The sequence goes on along the minus strand of VJOZ01016678.1, from coordinate 11,444 downwards.
GCTGGTAATGATGTAACCGTAGTGCTCCCTTCATCCCAACCCCACCTCTTCTCTATCAAAACGATGAACCTTACATATACCAAAGATTATCAACTACAAAAAAAGTCATTGACAGCAGTGTCCGATAAAAGTATACCATGGTACCATTTTCCTTATTTCCTTTTGAACCATATTTCCGATTAAGAACGTAATTCGTAAACAAAATCTACAGAAATGCAGTACTCAAATCTTGTTCTAAATAAGGACTGTCACGCTTTTCAATCCCACCTCTCTCAGCCCAACTACCCCCCTACTTATGGGGGGTCGGTACCACTATGACACAGGTTCTTTTGACTTCTTTATTTGAAAAAAAAGGTACTCGCTGCTGTAGAAGATCGACACTCTCAAAAGGGACAGAATGCCACCTAATCCCGGATTGGCTGAGAAAGCAAGTACACTAATGAATATGCAACAGACCTCATGTATAATCCACAAATTTTTGTCGGAGTGACAACCTTGGTGACTAACCAAGGAGCTACCTCAATAGAAGATCTCAATAGCAGCTCTGCGGAATTAACAAGTTAAGGTTAGTATAATTAACAACAGATCAAATGTTATCAAATGTCAAATACCACTAGAAAGTGGACTTGTAATATGTGTGCTATGCAATTTTAGGGCGTTTTGATATTCTGTAATATTCGCATGTCATTTGCCTTGATAGCTGTCTCAATGCTGTATTTCAGTAAAAAAGCATTACCTTGCATGTTACGTACAAATGTGCAAAAAAAAAGTTAAATTTAAAATGTGCAATTTATACTATATGATTATTCGGGTTGGCAGTCCATAGCTATCCTAGTTTGAGCTCACGCTGTTCAAATACACATGGTTTACCTTGCTCAGGGGATGGGGCCAGAGAGTCCTAGCACACATAGGTATCAACCCAATTAGAAATATCTATGTAGGCTTTCTCAGATTTTTAAAACCAATGGCTGTCTTAATCTTATTAAATAATCATGGCTAAATAACATTTACTACTCAGGTAACATTAAAAACAAAGAATATTGATTAAACTTTCTGTGTCCAAGGATGTGTGCATCTTACATTACATCCTTTCTGGGTTCATATCTGATAGAATACGGTAAGTGCTCCATCCTGTACAACAATGACAACAATCTCAGGTTAACACCCCAGTTAGCCCCCCCCAACACAACCTGACCATCCTTGACACCCCCATGGTAGGTCAATTGTAAAGTCTGATCTGAATTAATATTAAAAAAGATTACAAAAAAAATACTATTACTTTTCAATTTCAAATGTTACGCCATTGAAAACAACATTGCCAGTGCTAGCTGCCCAAACTAGCACCACCTCAGAGCTGCACTTCATCACAGCAATTCAAGAAATTCTTGAGCTACTATCGACACTCTCAAACAACAGTTTCCCAAAATCTCAATCCCCACCTACCTCTAAAAAAAAACAAAAAAAAACATTAAAAATATCTATTAAATCTTTGACCTTCACGAGAGATGGCAAAATATTTTTAAAAAAAGTTATATATGCATTTTAAAAGAAAATGACAAATTTGTAAACATACAAACAAGGTAACGAAATTTTTGAACGTTACAGTTATTATGTGAGACAAAAATAGTTCATGTCACAGAAATGCTGTGATGATTTTAAGTTTTATCCACATGATGGCAATTAATACAGTAGCGTCAAATTATGGTTAAGAAGACAGAAAGGTCGTGTGACATGGGTAGACTTTACAAAGTAAAAGTAAAGTCTGCCCTCTCTGCAATATTCCTTCAAACTGAGCAACAAAATATGACTCCTGCGAGGAAATTGAGTCCAGACTGGCCAAGCAGGAGAAATTCTGACCAAAAATCATCAAAAAGAAAAAGATGGCTTCAATTTCAAGTTTTGCAAAGAGCTGGCCACACAGTTAAGACAAAATCTGAAAAGCATGTTTCAGTCTAAGCAGAGGATTTGGTTTCCAAATTTTCACTTAATTTCCACTCATAAACATTTGCAAATTTACTATTTATGAATTATCTGGAGAAAACAGTGACAGAAAATAAAGCAAATACTTTCCCAAGACTGTCTGCATCTTTTAAAATCAACTACATATGCAAGTGTTACAAATGTGTCTCTTGATATCTTTTGAATATTCATGTAGATGACCTGCTATGCTTTTGAATATTCATGTTATTTTGGTTCACAAAAGACTACATATTTTTCAGTTCTGTCAGTTTTACAATCACATTTTCATTGATGGTCTCCTTTCCCCATTTTGCCATATTGTACAAACTGATCATGCCCTGAATACATGCATAGCATCCCATGAAATAGTCCAGAAGACCAAATAATAATCTACCATCATCTAATAATCTACTATCATCATTAACATTGTCATCACCATTATCAACATCATTGCCATTATCATCACCATTGCCACTATCATCACCACGGCTTTTGTCATAACGATTATCATCACCACCATCGCCACAGTCAACACCAATATCATCACCACCATCATCGATCATCACCACCATCATCATCACCACCATCATTACCATCCATCTCCATGCATCATCATCATCCATCTCCATCATCACCACACCTTCATCATCATCACCACACCATCATCACCACCACCATCATCATCATCACCACCACCATCATCATCATCGTCATCATCATCATGAAGATGAGAAACTAGTTTTTTTTTTTACTTGGCCTAATTATATCGGTGATGCCAACAGCGATTTACAGCTGTATTCCTCTCAACTTTTCAGGAGGGGAAACTTGTGTATTAAGGGGTGAAATTGGCCGAACCTTTTGTCTGTACATCTGTACCTTTTGAAACTTCAAAAGGTACAGACGTAACAGGGCAGCATACTGAGAGTGCCTCCAATAAATTTACACAAATAGCAGGCAACATGACATGCACAGAAACAGCAAAAACATCCTTGCTGAGGGAACAGGAACTTTCAAAACTAAATCAGTGTAACATCTTAAGCCAAGCTGAGAGAATTCCACTGGTGCAACCTTTAGCCATTTTTTTTTTTCATCTTTTTCACCAGTAACAAAGCTATGGGTCATAGAAAAAGCCAAGAAAAATCAAGACAAAAACTAAGGTATTTTCATTTTAGGGGGGGTCAAAAATCAGGGTTGTGTTGAGGGGCTTCACAGTCTTTTGTAGCAGATTGGCAAGTACTGTTTGATGTCCTCCTTCTGACGATCCATCAACCAAACTGGAAGGAGAAGCCTGAGTTGCTGAAGGGGTCGAAACCATGTTGCCTACCGCCGTGACCGCCGCCAAAAGAGAAATGCATGCCACCCGGTGCACCGAAGAATGACTGGAAGATGTCGTTTGGATCAAAACCTCCTGGAAACAAAAAAAGAACTGAGTGAAATGATCAAAAAGATAATCACAGGCAAAGGTTGTTTGGATGAAGTAGTTCATATCCTCCAAGATGAAGCAGAAATCTGATGAAATGCCATTTTGTTGTGTGCGTGTGTGTGTGTGTGTGCAAGTGAGATGCGGAGGCAGGGAGTTTTTCAAGGAGGAGGATAAAATGATAATTGAGGGGTAATCACTGATTCATTTTCAGGTCAATTCATATCAATCACTAACCTGACATATCCTCCAGGTCCTGTCCGCTGTCGTATCTTGCTCTCTTATCTCGATCCGAGAGGACGCTGTAGGCTTCTCCTACCTCTTTGAATTTTATCTCCTCTGCCTTCTTCTCCTCCGGACTTTTGTTCGAATGCCGGTCTGTCGATACAAAAGGATGTAACAAGAGTGCTAACCGCACGTAGGGCTATTTTGATGATGAAACTATTTAATACATCCTTGAGATTAATTGTAGCAATTTCATCTGATAGTCCAGGTAACAACTTAAACCTGAACTTTGAGTTGTCCTTCACAAAAATTAGTTCTCTCGCCAAACAGTATGCCACGACTTATTCCTAGGTCGATGTGCTACGAACACAATTACAGTACATTGCTATATTTCAAAATTCACGGCCACATTGTGCGACATTGTTTCAGGCATTTAAAGTAAAACCTTGAGTTGATTCAAACACTCACTGAATTTGGTTATCTGAAGGAGAAACTTGCAAACAAAATTTGAGCATCTTGTACTGGCTTTTGGCATCTCTGATGCCAAAAGCTACTACATTCCATCACTGCACAACACATATTAGTAAGAAATGACCTTTCGGTCTTCCATCACCATAAAAGAGGATGAGGGGTATTTTCTTTAACAGTTCAGCTGTCATTTTCCTTTTCAGTGTTATTCCTCCCATTAGTTATTTTAAAATTATTTTAAAACTGATGATGAATGAATGTTAGGTGATATCTCTTCGTGGTTGTTATGAGCTAAAACTTGTCAGAATCATTACGTATTTGATGAATGATGGCTTGCTGTTTATAGAGTGTCAACGACCCTGTTTTCGTGGTTCATCAACAAAGAATCGATGTCAGGGACCTGCAACAAGGTACTAACTCAATCATTATGGTTCTGTCTAAGTGGAAACATGGGCTGAGGCAAGAAACATCTCTGCTGGTTTCTTGTTAAATTGATGTCCCCCCAAATGATGCATTGTCCTCTATACAGGAACATCTCTAGGGGATTCCTAATAATGCTTAAAAATAAATTTTCATTTATACACAGGCCTAAATTACTTATGACAATGACATAATAGTTTGTCAATGGGGAAGATGCAAACTGATTTAGCAGTAACAACACAGACACTTCAAACTGTTAAGGTGACTTGTACTGGTTTCTAATTGATATTCATGTCACAAAGTGATAAGACTTTGATCAAATTTGTTACTTGTTTTCTTAATCACATTTGGTCAATAATGATTAATCATCTACCGTGTGTCGTTGTACAAACAATGCTGAGTGCTCAAAGTTTCCTCCAACCTCCTAAAGATGCCAAACGTAAGCAATCTGATAGCAGGTTGCACATTTCACACCTGTTAGAAGAGAACTGGACATTGAAATAAGCTTTTTCTATCAGGTTTGCCCATGTGAGATCAGACACAACTAGAGCAGCGAATGCTGCTGAATCTCAACACTTCTGGTTGTTTAATAGCAACTTATTGAAATCCCTTCATGTAATGATGTCATGAGTGACTGTGGGGGGACCATACTACTGTCGACCTGATGTTCCTTGAAATGAGGGAAAGCAGAATTAGAGCAGAGAATGATCAATTTACCGGATCAATCGCCCATAGTCTCCATGGACACGTTGAAATCCAAACCGAAAGAAATTGTAACCTGGTGGAGCACTTCCATGCTATGGTGTATGGTGTTACTATCCCTACTCTCATTTCATTGCTTTTATTTATTTATTTTTTTTTAGAGCCTCTGGGAAGATTAGCTTTGGCTAATAACAAAAATTGAAACAAAACAAATAAATAAACTTTTGAAAACCCTCAGGGCAAGAGACAAACCATAGAATATGCAATGCGACATATTTCAGAGGATGTGGAAAGGTGTGTCTCTAAGATCCTTACCTGGGTAATGTTACAGGGTGTGTTTCTTGTAGTTCAGAGAATATGGATACGAGTGAGTGTCTCTAAAATCCTTACCTGGGTGATGTAACAGGGCGTGTTTTTTGTAAGCCTTCTTTATCTCTTCGTCAGATGCGGTCTTGGAGACAGACAAAATTTTGTAGTAATCTTTCCGTTTACTCTTTTTCAATTCCAGTTCTGCATCTTGCAGTAACTTTCTGTTTGCTGTTTGAAATAGATTGAAAGGAGCCAAAGTTAATTTGGCAAATGGTGTAATAAATCGGAATGCATGCATACATTGGAGTTTTGAGGACAAGACAGTAACAAATGTTCTTCTCTTTATACAAATCTTACAATTCACGGTTGGTCTGTACTCAGTGGTATCATAACGACATACATGACCTTAGAAATACAGGAAACGAACACATTTTACAATGTTAGCTACTAACAACAAATTGAGCACAACACTATTAGTCCCTGAGCTTGGTGTGATAGAACAACATACAATTTCACACATGACTGGTGTTCAGAATAGCCGGTATGTCATCAAAATGAGACACATATTCTTGCCATTGCCTCGCACTTCTAGGAATGCATAGGGATGGCTGTGATTCCGCAGAGTGTTTGTCAAACTATGACCAAAAGGAAGAAAAAGTACACACATACAGACTGAGTTACATCAGAAATGGACAATTTGTTTAGAAAGGAACCTTGAAGGGAAAATGCAACCACAGTGCATGAGGCTATACCAATTCATATCAATCACACAGACCAGGAAAACAGTAGAAAATGAATGAGTTTCATTGTCGAGCAAAATTGCTGCGCCAAAATGAAAAATTGCTACAATGTTTGTGTAGAACTTTTGCTACAGCAAAATATTTTGCAAATTTGAATGCTGTCATAACCCTAAATGACCTTTGACACTTAAAATGATCTTTGACTTACATCAACTGTGATGGATTCAACTGGCACATTAAGTGCTACACCAGTAAACCCATGTTAGTGCTGCATAATATACTTGTAAAGAATGTTGAGATGGTGTTCCTAACATTTTCAAAATATGATTCATTTAAACATGACCTTTGACCTCCACCAAACGAACAGTCCCACTCAAATTGGTACACCAACAAATATGAGATAAATCCAAGCTTTCCATGTTGAAATATTACAGTTACAAGTTAGGTATAGCAAATGCATATAAATGTATACACACATCAACATATCTACATACATTAGCATGTGTTTGTTAAACTTCCTGATTTATTGACTTCAAAAACCTCCAACAAAACTTAAGTTGACATTGAGAGAAAGAGCAATGCACTGCTTACTTTTTTTTATTATGCTGGTTATATTATCTGAAAAGTATTTATGAAAATAGTGGAGCTCAGTTGTAAAGATTTTTCACAAAGATCCGAAAGAGAGGTCCCAGAAGATATGTTTGTAAAATCTGCTTAGATACGACCATGTACAAATGTATTCTGTGTACAATAAATCTGTGCCTGCTTTTTCTGAAAGCAGCTTTTAAGAAATTTATGGCATAATTTATGACTAATAACAAATGGAAGCTCTTTAAAATGTAAGGTTTGAAGTTTCAACGATACATTATCATTCTGGAACTGTCAATGCAACTCTACAGAAGGTACCATGATGGTGGTGAGCATCCTCACAATATGACAGATATTGGAAATAAAATATTCCGATTTGTAAAATGATACATTCACGTAAACGAGCATTTCCATGTTCGTGTCATTTGCATGATTTTTAACGCATCTCGAGGATACGCTGAGAAATCAAACCTTAATTTACTGTAACAACCAAGGTTAGTCTACTCCAAGTGATCAATCACCATTGATAGACTAAAAAAGAAAAAGATATTCACAGAGCAACAATTCAATCGTTTCATTACTTCATATCTATGTAAAATGAAATTGGAATGATTTTTTTGTAAGATGGAGATCAAAAATGGAAATAATACTGTAGTAGACAGGAAAACCATGAGCATCAAACATCCTAGCACGAAATGATGACAGAAGTGGAAGGGGGGGGGTTACTCCCATATTAGGATAGACAACAGAAGCAATGTTAATGGTTACCAGTACTCTTAACACTGTACACATGAGTGCAGTTGTTGTGTCAAAACAGGTAACTGAGCAGAGAAGTTAACACATTACTTTCATATTTGGGCACAAGAATTTAACTGTTACAAGTTCTAGATGTTTAAGACAGTATTCCAACAAACATCATTTTGGAAAGTGTCTGCTCTTTATGCTGCCTGTACAAAAATCGAGGGTTTCTATGTTGGGAAGTCACCGAAAGAATATTCCAGAGCATCCCGCACTACATATCACAAACAGAGAATAGTGGGCAATGACCATACAGGCCATTTTCCCATAGAGCTCTGCAAAGATATTGAAATAGTGAGGTATTTGACGCTTGCATATAGTCCTCACAAAATGCACATAATGTGCAACAATGTCTCGAGAAGACCTTTTATGCATGATAGAAAGATGATGTGACATCCAGATATACCGTAATGGTTAGGGTATGTTCCTCTCAACAGGCATAAACAAGTATGATATAATGTGAAGATTGGCTGACGTTCGAGGCAACCTCATGAATAATTCATAATCACTGCATGTTGATGCAAAAGTCACATAATTACTTTGTTCCTTGTATCTGTGTGACTTCTACTTCATAGGCATTGTAGGCCTATCCAGAAATTTTTGGGGTTTCAGACAATTCGCATCTATACATAAAGATTCAAAATGGATTGAAAGTTGTTGACATGTAGTTTCACATTATGATGGACATTATGGGAATATTTTGAACACTGCTTGGCCTCTTCTTTTAAGACCATCTATCTCACTATCCAAGGACATTGGAGCCCAAATAAGAAATTGTTACTTTAAAGTGAATCTCAGTGATGGGTCAATAACACTAAGAAGACAGGTAAAAGGTAAGTATGGAGATAATTAAATTGTTCTGATCTCTAAACAATGTAGAATGTCCACAATTTCAGTCTAAGGATTTTGTTATTTTTTTGTTGTTTATTACTTTCATTCTTCAAACTCTCAAAAAGATATCCGCTCCCTGACAACAAAGGATTTACAAGGATGAAATCATGCTGAAGTGTCATTCGCATGAACTGCAACATGAATTAAAAGAGACCCTGGAGCTTGTTGGTTTTTCCTTTAAACATTTACTACTCCATGAGACAGATATTGCCAAGGGAACGGAAAGAGATACAGACAAAATACAGATGACGTAGTATCAACGTTGAAAATTTAAATCAGGGATGATGTTGTATAAATAGGAATGTAAAAAGAGAGAGGAGATAAAAATAGTTCTCTTGTTTTTTGAGAGATTTGAGGTGGAGGGTTAGAGGATATTACACACGAACTAAACAAAAGGTGTGAAACTAAGCCCATTTGTAGCGACAAGCTTGCAAAAGTACAGTAAGTGGTGCAAGGCAGGGATGGATATGGGGGGCGGGGGAGGTAGGGGTTGTACCTCTAGTTTTATCCATCTGGAATATATGTTGGTAGTCTCTGACTGCTTCTTCGTACTGTTCTGTGTCCATGTAACTGTCAAAATGGAAAGGAATAAGTAAATGATTAAAAAAATCCTTTTCTGGATGTTCACATGACCACCTAAGGTCCTCTCTACGGCAGATCAGGCACCGGTTCCCCCACAGATGCAGCGACCAGAATAAAACGCGTCTTTTTACGTGACGAAAGCAAGACCGTGTGACATGGAAAATAAAGTTTGGAATACTGACTGAGTGGAAGCATGTAAATGTTGAAAGAAAGTCCCCGTTTCCATCAAAATCCATCAAATGTTGACCATTTTGTGAACACATTTCTGTTTATACAATTGCATCATGAATCAACTTACGTAGTCCACATATGCAAATCTGCGATCAAGGTGGGGATTCCCATGATGCAACTTTTGTTTTCTTTTGTTTCTTTAGACTTTATTTCAAGGACATATGTGAATGTCATACACCCCGAGGGTTGTACTTGGGAAACAAGCAGTCTGCTTAAAAAATATTAACATCACTTGCCAATGTGTAAGCCAGGTGACCAAGTAATTATGAAACAACAATATTGCATGTGCAAAAGACATGCTGACACTGTGCAGCACTCCACATTGTGACTTTTGCATTTTCATAAAACTTTGAAAGGGCGTATCTCAAAAACTGGTGATAGATATAAAGACAATTCCGGTGAAATGTCATTCGGGGTTTCACTCGGGAACTTCTGAATGAAGCCAGGACTTTCCTAGATGCTTATCACTTGGTCTTTAACAGCTCACAAAAGAGACACAATTTACTCACGTCAACCAACTACGACTAGTGAAATGTAAGTAATCATGCAATTTACTCCTCTTTGAAATAAAGACATCCAGGACAAGAAATTTCTTGCAAAAAAAAGGATGAAGACTCATGAAATTTGCATTCAATGTTATTATTTTCCTTCTTCTGTTTAAATTCAATAAGTTTCTGACAGTTTTGAACCCACCACAGTTTGCAGCGAACAAACGGAGGTAAGACCAACCAGTGACAATTCAATACTGTACACTTACTGATGTTTTGTGTCTTTCTAATGGAGAATTAGCATAACTTGACACTGTACATACACCAAAGGCCACTGCTACTACTATGGGGACACAGACTATATGCCACATTCCCCTTAATACTCAAACTGATGGCTTAACAAACGAACAAAAGCAATTTTGTCACTCATCAATATTAAAATAAATTTGACAGTGCAAATTCTTGACAACAATAAAATTTAATTTCTGTGAGAATTCCGTTCAGCATACAGTGGCATTATGTCAATAAAGAGTAAGTGTCAAGGATTCCACCAGAGGGGGAAAGTGGGGAGGAGATTTGCAAATGGGACTTAAAACCCTTCAAATTGCACCTTACAGACTTTAAAGGTTGTGTCATATGAAAATGACATTGTGGAGTATTGGGTGAATTAATCATTAAAATAGTTGAATATAGTCATAAATTCCATGAAAATCCATCAAATATTGACAATTTTACTCGTACATTCCTGTCTCACAACTTTATCATGAATAAACATTGGCTAAGTATGCATGTGTGTGACATCAAGAAATGGACTCCTATGATATATGCTATGTTGTCCTCTGTTTACTTAATCTTTATTTCAAGGACACTTGAGAAATTTACGTCCCCAGGTGTTTTATTTTGGTAGCATGTATATTCTTCTTCAAAAATATCAATATCACTTACCAATGTGGAAC